>CAUYRT010053707.1:0-10394 GCA_963574885.1 Lepilemur ruficaudatus
TTAGTTGGCCAATTAATTTGTTTCTATTATTAGTAGAGACGGGGTCTCGCTCTTGCTCAGGCTGGTTTCAAACTCCTGACCTTGAGCAATCCGCCCGCCTCGGCCTCCCAGAGTGCTAGGATTACAGGCGTGAGCCACCGCGCCCAGCCTGTAGTAATTTTTTTATCCCAATACAGCTTTGCTTTCTCCATCTCCTTTGTGCTGTAACTGATAAATATATTATATATAATACACATTTCTAATATAGGCCCAACAATATATTATATACATATGATTTTATAACAATTACTTTTAATTTTTTAAAATTTTATTTTATATTTTATTTTTGAGACAAAGTCTTGCTCTGTTGTCCCAGGTAGAGCGCAGTGGCGTCATCACAGCTCACTGCAACCTCAAACTCCTGGGCTCAAGCGGTCTTCCTGCCTCAGCCTCCTGAGTAGCTGGGACTGCAAGCACACACTACAATGGCCAGCTAATTTTTCTATTTTTGGTAGAGATGAGGTCTCACTATTGCTCAGGTTGGTCTCAAATTGCTGAGCTCAAGCAATCCTCCCACCTCAACCTCCCAGAGTGCTAGGATTACAGGCGGATAATTACTTTTTAAATCAGTAAGAGAAGAAAGGAGAAAAACTATGTATTTAAATTTTCTTTATAAAGCTATAATTACTAAAAGGAAAACCATTTCTACTCTATTCTCACACAATACTTCTGACACCAAATATGTGGATTTTCCACACCAAAATATTCTCCAGTTCTCTGTGAACAACAACTAGTTGTCTTACAATTCTATCTTGATGTTAACTGGAGTTCGCGCAGACCCCACAGACTAAATACTCAGTCCCACAGGACTGCACCCCACTTCAGATGCCAGTTGCAGTCTGGGCATCCTATGCAGGCATGCCCCACAGGAGATTAGTTCCAGGACCTACTGTAGATACCAAAATCCATGGGTGCTCAAGTCCGTTATATAAAATGGTGTCATATTTACAAATAACCTATGCACATCCTCCTGTATACTTTAAACCCTCTCTAGATTAGTTATAATACCTAATACATTGTAAACACTATGTAGATAGTTGTTACACCGTGTTTTTATTTGTATTTTTAAAATTGTCATATTGTTGTTTGTTGTTGTTGCTGTTTGCACCAAGTTTGGCTGAATCCAGGAACACGAAACCTGTGGATATGAAGGGCTGACTGTACTTCTGACTTCTGGCTATAAATCAGGGGTTCCCATGACCCCTTCCTCAGGTATGATAATTTGTGAGAGTAGCTCATAGAACTCAGGAAAAGTTTACTTACTATTACTGGCTTATTATAAAGGATATTTTAAAGTATATAAATGAACAGGCAGACGAAGAGATACATAGGGCGAGGTCCAGAAGTGTCCTCGAGAGAGAAGCTCCACAGAGCTTCTGTCCCATGGAGTTGGGGTGCGCTACCCTCTGGTGGCAGGTGTATGGATCCGCCAACCCAGAGTCTCTAAACACGGCTGCTTAGGGTTTTAATGGAGGCTTCATTACACAGGCATGATTGATAATATCATTGGCCAATGGTGATTAGCTCAATCTCCAGCCCCTTTCCTCTCCCCAGAGATCAGGGGGTGGAGCCCCACCCTGAAGTGATCTCGGGGCTTTAGCCACTAGCCGTCTCATTAACACATGAAAAGACATCCTTAGCACTCCAGAGATGACAAGAGTCTTGGAAGGTCTGTGCCAGAAACCAGGGGCGAAGACCAGACACCACATATTTCTTATTATAGCACAATCACAGTTACCTTTGCTGATCCTCTGTGTTTTTTTTTTTTTTTTTTTTTTTGAGACAGAGTCTCCCTCTCTTGCCCGGGCTAGAGTGAGTGCCATGGTGTCAGCCTCAAACTCCTGGGATCAATTGATCCTTCTGCCTCAGCCTCCCAAGTAGCCGGGACTACAGGCATGCACTACCATGCCCAGCTAATTTATATATATATGTATATATATATATGTTTTTAGTTGTCCAGCTAATTTCTTTCTATTTTTAGTAGAGACGGGGTCTCGCTCTTGCTCAGGCTGGTCTCGAACTCCTGAGCTCAAACGATCCTCCCGCCTTGGCCTCCCAGAGTGCTAGGATTACAGGTGTGAGCCATCGCGCCTGGCCGATCCTCTGTGTTTTTTACATGGATTTGAATTAACATTTGTGGTCAATTGCTTTCAGCCAGGACAACTTCCTTTGGCTTTTTTTGTTGTTGTTGTTTGTTTGTTTGTTTTTTCTTTTCTTGGCTTAAACAACAAGCATTTATTTCTCACACTTTTGGAGTCTGGGAAGTCCCAGATCAACATGCTGGCAGATCCAGTGTCTGTTGAAGACCGGCTTCCTGGTTGACAGACAGCTCCTTCTCATTGCGGCCTCACATGGTGAAGGGGCGGGTGGGGGCGGGGGAGAGAGAGCTTATGTCTCCTTCTCTTTTTTTCCCTATTTGTTTTATTGTGGTAAAATACACATAACATACACTTTACCGTCTCAACCATTTTAAGTGTACAGTTTGTTTTAAGTGTATAATGTTGTGCAACGATCACCACCATCCATCTTCAGAACTCTTTTCTGTTAGGTTTCTTCCGGGTGGGAACCCAAAAATTGTCATAAAGCCTGTGAAACAAAAGCTGCAGGAGTCGGGGAGTCCAAGGTTATAAATCTAACTTTGACCACAGACAGCTGCAGCCACACTTACCCCTGCCCCTATCTCTGCGGGTGTTACTCGCTGCCCCCCCAACCCTCTATAAAACCCAAGGCTTTCCCCTCCCTTGGGGTGGACACTTTTTTGCCTCCACCCATCTGCACCCAGATGCTCAAAATAAACAGCATTTTGCTACACATGAGGCTTCGTGTCTGTCTCTGGACTGACCTAACATTTTCATCTTGTAAAACTGAAGCACTTGTTAAACAAAATCTACTAGGGGCCATTGGTTTGGACTGAGCTCCTACACTAGGCCCAACACACCAGAGGAGAATGGAATCACTCATGCTAACGTGCCACATCACCAAACCAGACTAAGCTGTTTACCTGACCTGAGAAATCGGGAGGATGAGAGATAGTAGCCAAAGTCCCAACCAGGTCAGTTTCAGTCAGCATGATAATGAAGTTCCCTTTCTTAATCCTCACAAAAAAGTAACCTGAAGTAACCATGTCAAACAATCAGTTATTTTTCTACTGTTCTGTTTCCATGGTCCTGTCGTCGATGGCAAAGAACCCAAACTCTGTAAAATAATTTAAAGAGGTTTATTCTGAACTGACTATGTGCGACCAGGGCCTGGAAGCAGGCCCGAGAAGCCTTGAGCAAATGGTCTTGCTGCGGCTGGGTTACAGTTTGGCTTCATACATTTCAGGGAGACAGGAATTATACGTAAAGTCACAAATCAATACATGGAAGGGATACATTGGTTTGGCCCAAAAAAGCAGGGCATCTCAAAGTGGGGAATTACAGGCTGTAGGTGGACTTAAAGATTCTTTGATTTGTAATTAGTTAGTGAAATGAAGTTTTGTCTAAAAGTTTGGAATGTTTTAAGTTAGGATAAGGAAGAGACAAGCCACGAGACATATGCCCCGACACAAGTGATCTGTTAAGTAAATTGACGACCTGCAGGTGTCGTGTAAGCTTTGCCTTGTACAGCCTTAAGCCCGTTAATGAGTTAGGAAGGATCTCCAAGAAGGGAAGAGGACATGACAAAGCATGATTCAGATTTAGGGTATTTCTGGGGTCTCTTTGGCCAAGAAGGGGTCCATTCAGTCAGCTGTGGGGGGGGCGCTTAAGATTTTTAGTTCACATTGTCTTACGAGGAAAGTATCTTTGAAATGACCAATGCACTCTTTGTTCTTTGTTTCTGCTTTCTTCAGCCCTGTATAACCAACCTTCTCTGCCCAGTTTATCAGAATATACATTCTATTGTATAAAACAAAGTGTTCTGCAATTCTAGATTTGCAAATAAAGGGAATTAAGATCTTTAAATGAAATTTGTTGTAATTTAGTCCTTAGACACTCTATATCCGTTAAACAATAAGTCTTCATGCCTGCTCCTCCCAGCCCCTGGAAACCACCATTCTATTTGCTGTCTCAATGATTTTCACTATTTTAAGTACCTCAAGTGGAATCATACAGTATTTGACTTTTTGTGAGCAACTTATTTCACTTAGAATTACATTCTCAAGGTTTTTCCATGTTGTAGCATGTGTCAGAATGTCCTTCTTTTCTAAGGCTAATATAGTGACTCATATTCCATTGTATGTGTGTAACACATTTTGTTTATCCAATCATCTGTTGATGAACACTTGGGTTGCTTTCACATTTTAGTCATTGTGAATAAAGCTGCTATGAACATGGGTTACAAATATCTCTTTGAGACCCAACTTTCAAATCTTTTGGGTATATACCCCAAAGTGGAATTGCTGGGTCATGTGGAAATTCTTTTCCACAGTGGCTGCACCATTTTACATTCCTACCAAAAGTGCATAAGTGTTCCAATTACACCACGTCCTCACCAATATTTGTTATTTTGTTTTTTTTAGGTTTGCACTGACCTAACGATTAGTGATATTGAGCATCTTTTCCTTTGCTGAGTGCGCATTTGTATATTTTCTTCCTTTCAAATGTCTGTTAAGTCCTTGGCCCATTTTTGCATTGGGTTATTTGGGTTTTGTTGCTGAGTTATAGCAGTTCTCTGTATATCCTGGATATCTTTCAGCAATCCCTTGTCAGATACACCATTTGGCAATATTTTCTCTCACTCTGGGGGTTGCCTTTTTGCTCTCGATATAGTGTCTTTTGATCACAAAATTTTAAAATTTTCATGAAGTTCAATTTGTCCATTTTTTTCTTTTGCTGTCTATGCCTTTGGTGTCCTAGCTGAGAAATCATTACCAAATCCATTGTCATGAAGCTTTGCCTTTTAGCAACTCTGTGTGCTGACACGCCCCCCTTCCTGGGGCTTGTTATTGTTATTTGCTTGTTTACTTGTTTAGCAACACACTGGATTATTTTAGTGGAGTCTTTTTTTCTCCTCTGACAGATTTAAGACCTTGATGTTGCTCTTTGAGGACGGACAGCTTTGGTGGTGGAGCCAGCCTGGGGGGCAGTTGTGATGGTGGGGCTCTGCCCTCTCTTTCCTGGCTCACACCCAGCTGTTGAACTCCAGTAAATGCCAATGGATTGCTCAACTGTTTTCAATAATTCCCTGGTGCCTAAATTGCTCTACAACCTAATATAATCAAATTCGGGCTCCTTTGAAGGAAGAGTTTTTGAGGTCAGTGTTTGATATTTTTCCAAGAGGTCTCCTGGCAGCTGGTCTCCGTCTGAGGTTCCATCCTGCAAACTCACTAGCTTGAACCTTGAATCTCCTCCCAGTTGCCTCCTACCACAACCTCCATTTAGGCTCCAATTTCTCCAGGCTCTGTTGCAAATGAAGTCAGTTGCGTGGGGAAGAGATTAGGAGCTGTTTATTGGCCTGCTTCTCCCTTCAGAAAAATCTCTGAACCAGGGGTCTGGAGCTGGGGGTGAGGACTTTGGCAAGCTTCTAAGTGACAACTGTGCTCTAGCAGCTGACTGTTCAGTGGGGAGGACACTGGGTCCCTTGCTGGGTCCCCTGGGCATGCCCCTGCTAACACAGGTCACCTGCCTCAGCAACCAATGCAAAGGTGATCAGGGCTCTCATTTTTTCAGCATGCCAAACCCAGGGTAGAGCCTTCATTCTCTAAATGAGGTGGAGTGTCAGAAGGGAGACCCACCTCTCAGCTGCGCTTGCCTAGGATGCAGCCTCACCCATAGCTATCTGGGGGCAGGATGAAAAGCCATGACATCCTGGTCCCCGAGGGGAGAAATTCCTCTGCCTCCTCATGCTCAAAGTGAGAGACAGGAACTGTCTTGTTTCAAATACCACAGACTCTCACCTTTCTTACTAGGTTTTCGTAGATTTTCTTCAATAGATGTTTCTTCACTTGCCGCTTGCCTTTAGGACTGTTTGCAGGAAGGTTTAAATAGTGGTTTCTCTAATAGTTTGCACAAGCTCCACTGGAGGTGGGGTCACTTGAGCTCCTGGTGCTGCAGAGCCAGAAGTCGATCTCTGGGTATAAAATTCATGACTAACAATTTCTTTCCTTGAGATTCTTCTTTTTTTAATTTCAAAATATTACAGGGGCACAAATGTTTTTGTTACATGGATACACTGCGTAATGCTGAAGTCAGGGCTTTCTGCATGCCTGTCACCAGAACAGTGCTCATTGTACCCAATAGTAAGATTTTTTGGGAGAGCATCTTGCTCTATCACCTGAGCTAAGTGTAATGGCACCAGCACAGCTTGCTGCAACCTCAAACCCTGGGCTCAAGCCATCCTCCTGCCTTGGCCTCCTGAGTGCAAGAGGTGCAGGGGGTGTCCCAGCAAAGGGAGGAAAGACCCCCAACTCGCCCAGTGGGTTCGTGGTTTTGTGCTGGTAAGAATTTGAGAGTGAGCAGCTAGTGACAGAAAGTTTACTGAGAGACAGCAGATCCTACTCCACAGCCAGAGCGGGGTCCTTTCTGAGCAGGAGGCGAACCTCTTGTGAGGCGGTGGTAACGTTTTTAAATGTTCAAAACCACCACAGGTGACCAGCATTGTCTTGAAGTCAGGCCATAATGGTCACTCAGAGACTGCTGTCACAGAAAGGTGAGCACAAACACTCTGTAGGGGATCCGGTGCCGTGATTCATCCATCCTCTGTGGTCCCAGGCTGGAACTTGGCTGGCAACCATCCTTGTCCAGGATGGTCAGGGGCTGGTGCTGGTCAGGTGGCTGCACTCAGGGTGGTCAGGGGCTGGTGCCGGTCAGGTGGCTGCGCTCAGGGTGGCCAGGGGCTGGTGCCGGTCAGGGGCTGGTGTCGGTCAGGTGGCTGCATTCAGGCTCTCTCCACCTGCCTTTTCTGCCTCATCTGCACGTCACCAGGGTCACAGCACGAGCCATTGTGCCTGCTGTGCTTCTTGACAATGTTATTCACTGTCGTCTTTGGGTGTGTGTTGCTTGCTGCTGAGAAGTCTGATGCTAACCTAATTTTCTCAACTTTCTAAGTAATTTTATCTTTTTGCCTGAATGAGCTCTTTGAGGATTTTATTTCATCTGTAAAGTAATAGTTGTACTAGGATGGTGTATCAGTCAGTGTTCTCTAGGGAAAAGGAACCAATAGGACTCACATACACACACACACACAGACACACACAGAGTCATGGCCACATAAGAATGTTTCACTCAATGAGGGGTGGCATATGCATCAGTGATCCCATAAGATTATAAAGGAGCTAAAAAGTCCCTCTCCTCTAGTGACATTATCGCTGTTGTAACATCGTTGTGCAATACATTATTCATGCAAATCTACGATAAAAAAAGAAACAAACCAAGCAAACCGCCTTGGACATATTTCTGAGAAGAGTGACCCCTCCTCAAGGAGAGGCTCAGGCAGGTCCTTCAGGAGGTGTCCAGAAGAAGGCACTGTTGTCACAGGAGATGGCAGCTCCATGTGTGTTATTGCTCCTGAAGACCTTCCAGTGGGACACAATGTGGACCATCCTGACCATGTGTAGGCCTAGGGTAATGTATGTGTTTGTCTCTTAGGATTTTTTTTTTTTTTGAGACAGGGTTTTGCTCTGTCACCCAGACTAGAGTGCAGTGGCATCATGATAGCTCACTGCAACCTCAAACTCCTGGGATCAAGTGATCTTCCTGCCTTAACCTCTCACATGTTTGAGTTTTTAACAAAAATGTTCAGATAGTAAAAAAAATAAGAAAATTTAAAAATAGGAAAAAGCTTATAGAATAAGAATATAAAAAAATATTTTGTACAACTGTACAATGTGTTCATGTTTGAGCCAACTATTATTACAAAAGAGTTAAAAATTTAAAAAAATTAAAAAGTCCATAAAGTGAAAAAGTTATAGCGAGCTAAGGTTAATCTATTATTGAAGAAAGAAAAAAATTTGGGGGGTAACTTTAGTGCAGCTCGAGTGTACAGCGTTCACACAGCCTGCAGCAGTGCACAGGAGAGGCCCAGGCTTCACCCCGCCACTGGCTCCCTCACTCGCCCAGAGCACCTTCCAGTCCCTCAAGCTCCATGTGTGGTAAGTGCCCTACACAGGTGTGCCTTTTTGTGTTTTATATCATATTTCACTGTGCCTTTTCTATGTTTAGATATGTTTAGATACACAAATACTTACCATTGTGTCACAGTTGCCTGTGGTATTCAGCACAGTAACGTGGTGTCCAGGTTTGTAGCCGAGGAGGGACAGGCTACACCGTAAAGCCTAGGTGTGTGGTGGGATGTACCTGTTCGGGTTGTGTGAGTGCACCCTGTGATGTTCACACAACAACGAAATATCCCAATGAGGCCTCTCTCAGAATGCTAAGCAACACATAACTGTGTGCACGTGTGTGTGTAGAGAAAGGGGTGCGAGAAGGGAGGCAGGGAGGGAGCCGAAGGAACGGGCATGTGTGGCTGGGGGCTGACAAGTCACCAGTCTGCGGGGCAGGCTGGCAGGTTGGGCACTCAGGCAGGAGCTGAAGCTGCAGTCTTGAGGCAAAATTTCTATTTCTGGAAACCTCAGTTTTTGTGTTTAAAGTCTTCAAATATTTGGATGGGCCTACCTTCAATTACCAAGGGCAATCTACTTTACTTAAAATCAACTGATTGTAGATACTGGCCACATCTAAAAGCTGCCCCCACAGCAAGACGTAGGTTACTGTGATGAATACCTGTGTATTGTAGTCTAGCCAAGCTGACTGGTAAAACCAGCCATCACAACTCACCCCTGTCAACTTGGCAGCCATGCGCACTTACTTAAACCAATAAAATAAAGACAATCGCAAAGCTGCACTTGCAACCTGACATGATGCAACTAGCCTGTGTACAACCAAGAACGCAGTAGTCTTTCCCCAAAAGAAGATGCAGATCTTTGGGTGATGTTTACCCTTCTTCTTGATATCCTGTAACTTAAATGCTGTGATATAAAGCTAATTATTGGCCGGGCACGGTGGCTCACACCTGTAATCCTAGCACTCTGGGAGGCCGAGTTGAGAGGATCGCTCAAGGTCAGGAGTTTGAAACCAGCCTGAGCAAGAGCGAGACCACGTCTCTACTAAAAATAGAAAAAGAAATTAATTGGCCAACTAAAAATATATAGAAAAAAAATTAGCCCGGCATGCTGGCACATGCCTGTAGTCCCAGCTACTTGGAAGGCTGAGGCAGGAGGATCGCTTGAGCCCAGGAGTTTGAGGTTGCTGTGAGCTAGGCTGACGCCACGGCACTCTAGCCTGGGCAAAAGAGTGAGACTCTGTCTCAAAAAAACAAAAAATAAAGTTAACTATTATTTATATATCTTAAGTTATATGATAAGAGGATAAGATCAGGAAGAAAACAAAGAGTATTTGTGTGTGTGCATATATATATACACACACACATATACACACATATGTATATACATCTCTATACATACAGAGTATACACACAGACATATTGATAAGAAAATGAGGAATAAATACTCAAAAATTATAGCCCTTTTATCTGCAGCTGGTCACGTGGTCATAACTGGTATTTATTAATATAACTACCTTCTTCCACTACCCCTTCATAGCTCCTCAGCTGGTTTTAGTTCTTTGCCTGGTGTGGTGACCTAAACCTTTATTCCTAAAGGATCTGAGACATAAGTAGTCCTGCCTAAATTGGGTTGTTGTAGTTTTCCATTAATTTTAATCACAGGGCATGGTAGTCCTAAGAGCCATTCTGAGGGATTTCTTATGTTCTGGACACACTCTTCCTTACCCCACGGTGCTCTAGCAGCCTCGCTTCCCTTGGTAATCAAGAGTGATCACCTCAGCCAACACTGTAGCTCCTTTCTTTGCTTGCTGATTGAGAGGCACGAGGAGCCCAAAGTGGCCAGACGGCAGTCTTTTTTTTTTTCATCTATATATATTATATATTTCAGCATATTATGGGGGTACAAATGTTAAGGTTACGTATATTGCCCTTGCCCCTCCTCCCCCCTTGAGTCAGAGCTTCAAGCGTGATCATCCCCCAGATGGTGCACATCGCACTCATTATGTATGTATATGCCCATCCCCTCCTCCCCCCTCCCATCTGCCCCACTCCCGATAAATGTGTCCACTTAGGTGTTGATCAGTGAAACCAATTTGCTGGTGAGTACATGTGGTGCCTGTCTATCCATTCTTAGGATACTTCAACTAGTAGAACGGGTTTCAGCTCCATCCAGGAAAATTCAAGAGGTGCTATATCACCATTGTTTCTTATAGCTGAATAGTACTCCATGGTACACATATACCACATTTTATTAATCCACTCATGTATTGATGGGCACTTGGGTTGTTTCCACAACTTTGCAATTGTGAATT
>CAUYRT010053708.1:0-31360 GCA_963574885.1 Lepilemur ruficaudatus
CCTAGGAAACCCAGAATCCCTCACTATCTACCTAACATAATACTATGACCTGCAAACTAGCTTCCCTCAACTTCAGAATAATCTGCCTTTTTATGCCAGACCAACATATTACCTCCATGTATTGATATGTGATTTTGCCAGCAACTTCTGCTTTCCGGGAATGTATCACTGCCTTTAAAAATTCTTGCATATAAGCCATTGAGGACTTAGGTCTTAAGCGTTTGTTGCCTATACTCCTTTCTTGGTGCTATGCAATGAAGACTTTTTTTCTCCCATTGAAACTCTGGGTTTCAGCATCTGGCTTTGCTGCCCTGGGTAAGCGGACCCCAGGTGGGTTTGATAACAACTTAAATATTCATGACAAACCCAAACCCAAACCATGTCTACTATGGTTTTTCTGGTAACCCCTCTATAACTGGTCACCCCAACACCCTTTTTTCTTTGATTCAGCAGAGGATGGTATTTAAGCCCGAAATCAGAGACACCTTTTTTGAGATTTACTTGTTTCCCTCGTTCTCCCAGTATATAAGAGGTTTGCATGCTAATAAGCTTCTGTTTGTTTTTCTCTTATGAATCTGTCTTTTGTTACAGAGGTGTGTCCCAGTTAAGAACTCAGAAGAATAGAGAGTAAGTTATTTTTCCTCCCCTTACCATCATATATCCAGTCAGTGTTCACATTTTCAATTGTACCATGACTGTCTTTTTGCTACATGTTTTTTTGTTTGAATCAGGATCTAAATAAGGGCCATAAAATGTAAATTGTTGCTCCTTCTTATGTCCCTTTCCATATCTTCTCCCCCATTAGGATGGTTCTCATTTTTTGTTTGTTTCCTTCCTTCCTTCCTTCCTTCCTTCCTTCCTTCCTTCCTTCCTTCCTTTCTTCCTATCTTCCTTCCTTCCTTCCTTCCTTTCTCTCTGTCGGTCTTTCTTTCTCTGTTTTTTTTTTTTAGAGACAGGGTCTTGCTCTGTCACCCAGGCAGGAGTACAGTAGCCTGATCACAGTTCATTGCAGCCTTGAAATCCTGAACTCAAGTGATCCTCCTGCCTCAGCCTCCTGTGTAGCTGGGACTACAGGTGTGAGCCCTCATACCCGGCTAATGAGACAAGTTTTCACTACATTGCCCAGGCTGGTCTCAAACTCTTGGCCTCAAGTGATCCTCCCGCCTTAGCCTCCCAAAGTGCTAGGATTACAGGTGTGAGCCACTGTGCCTTGCCAGGGGTGCATTTTCTTAAAGGAGGATAAATGTTTGCATTGAGGAAGTATGCATAAAAGCAACAATATTTGATAATTATGAATGTAGTAATAATTACTTGCTACAATGTGTACTTTTTGCCAGTGGTATATGAAATAATTTACACATATAAACTCATTTCATCCTCACACAACTCTGTGAGTTAGGTACTACTATTTGCTAATTTTGAAGTTGAGGAATTGGGGCACAGAGAAGTTCAGTAGCTTGTTACAAGACACATAGTTTGTAAGTGGTGCATCATGACTGAAATCCAGCTCTTAATCACACACTGCTTCTTAACAGCTAACATTCACCTAGCACTTGCTAGCTCCAGGCACTATTCTTTTAAGATATGCTTCATTTAAGATAACTCATTTAGGCCTCACAACCTGTGAGGCCAATGGTGTCATGGTCCCCATTTTATAGATGAGCGAGCCAAGACACAGAGTTTAAGCCCTCCCCCCACACTCTGAGATTACACAACTAACAAGCAGTTGAGCTGAGATGTAAAACCCGAATGCTTCCTGCCACAACCTGGGCTCTTAAACACTAACATACTTTGCTTTCCTTGAGAGTGGTACATTCTCAAAGAGCTGGAAAACTGGAGTTACGATCTGCAGAATGTCTAAAGAGACCCAATATGAAGTATAATTTTGGAGCTTTCCTTAAGATTATAGTAACAGTCATCTTTAACGAACAGCTTAAAACCTTCCCTCCTACACTGTAGTTTTCTTTAGTCAGGTCTGAGCAATGTGGTCCGGAGCCTGGGCCGCTGAGCGAGCCCTCACTGAGGCCCACGCAGAGGCAGCGCCCCTGTAGACCAGAAAGTGCAGAGTTCCATCCCGAGTGTGCCAGATGTGCAGAAGGGCCTGTGGGAAGCAGCTCCTGGTGCACCATGCAGGAGCAGGTGCAGGAGACTCCTCTCCCTCACCCCAAAATGCTAGAGAAGGAGGCTCTTGCAGGGGAATGGGGAGAGGCTGACATCATGTTATACCCTTTTGCTGCCCTCCTAGTTCATCTTCGGACCTAGTCTCTTCCTTCTGCAGTGTGTGGGAGGAAAAGTAATTTTTTTAACCCTTCATAGTTAAAAGGGTTAACTTCCGCTATAATTATATATACAAAAGACACATTAACACGAGAAAAAACCCACATATTTCATATAACATGTATGCCTCCTGTATACATGGGATACTCAGGGAAATCTCACAGAGCAACTCTCCAAGAGTAAATCTCTACAGTAGATGTTAAAGGGGCAGTTGAAACTCTATATAACTTGTTCTAGGCTTACATACCATCATTGACTGAAACAAACAAAGGGTTGGGAAAAGGCCAGTTAGGGTTATGGAAAGATGGTCAAGAAAAGTACAGTAAACAAGAGTAAGGTTTGTTATTCAGACTTAAGTCAGTGCCTTCTCCATCTGTAGGTGTCTCTGTTGACTTTGTCATCCTTTTCTTCCTGGTGTGTAGAGGGAGACACATTTACAAATGGAGATTTCCCTTACAAATGTAAATTTCTCTTACAAAAGGGTAAATTCTACTCTTATTTTCAGAGCTTCTCCTGTGGCTGCAATTTCTCAAAATAATCAGCTCAAAATAATCCTTGTGCCAAAAAGGCATATTTTGGGGTGGCATATTCTCGTCTTCCAGTTATATTTTGGAGTGGCATGCTCTGAACCCCATCTACAGACACTTCACCATTCAGAAGGAAACTTTGGAAACTATGCCAGTGGTGAGGAAGATCCCCATCTATTACCTGGCTCAGCCACCTGAGACCCCACCCCTCGGACCACCCCAACCTAATAAAAGTGGGAAAAACCCAGTAGATGGGGCTCAGAATTTGGTGGCGAGCCCACACGCGAATAAACCTTGATTCTCCGACTCTCCCTGTGCCGCTCAGTTTGTCCTCAGAACCACCCACTGTAACCCTTGCTGTAACACCATCATTCTCAATCTTACTGTCTTCGTAAGTCCCTACTAAACATGCATTCAAGAAATTTAGAAATGTCTTAACTCTCTTCAGTCCTGAAGGACCAAGGACCAGTCAGTGCCCAGCTGTAAGGCTCTCTACAAGAGATAACACTACTTACACAGAGACCACCTGAACCATCCCTTCTTCTTGGCATGAAAGGGAAGAGCTGTCAAGTTCATAATTTCATCACTGTCCCATACGTTGCATTTTCCTTTATTTCATTTTTTCCTCCATTTTTCCCTTGCATTTTGAGTACATGTGAGGATTTTCATGGGCAGGCAATGGCTGAACGCATGCTTGTTGGAAGCTCTGAGTAATCAGGCTCAGTCTAGGCAAACCTCAGCCATTGTTTCACATTACAGCAGAGTAGCTGAAAGGCAGACCTACCCTCTCAGGGTAGAGGAGATTTGTTTCAATCCTGGAACCAGGTCTCCTTGTACAGATGTTAGAAAAATTTGAGCCTCCTAGGGAAAAACATCATTAATGTTTTTGGAAAAAAGTAATACATATTTAATTAAGCTTGGAACTTAAAAGATAATTTTTTCAAAATTGAAATTACGACTCTCATACAAATATAAAATGAACAAGTGCCAAAGATTTTATATAACTCGTTCATTAATGAGGAAACCAGTAAAATGTTAAAACATGTTTAAAGGAAAACTCTGAAGAACAGACACATACATAGGCAATCAGAAAGGATGAAATGAAATTGCTAATAGATGCAAAATTTGCTAATAGGCCAATAAAATGTAATGGTTAGAATCATCTTTTCTACAAGGGAAAATCAAATATATCTCTATTGGACAAAATTCATTTGCATCTCTATGCTAAGGATCATTTGCATTACTATCAGTTTTCTACTACTTACAGAGTTGTAAAATGGTCTCATCAAAGGCACAGGAACCCTGTAAAATCGGAAAAGCCCGAAGAGTCTTCTAGACAAGGCACAGCTTTTCACTGAAAGGACACCAGTAATCTTCTGACCATTCCAAAGTCTTTCACACTCATTCCTGAGAGATTTATACTTTTATCAAGTACAGCAACCAGACAGGGTGATTTTGTGACTAGAGTCCTTAAAACAGTCATGATGTTTACAGAGGATCTCTGTTAGCCAGTTACCACTTTCCTACTCTACCTCTTTTTTTCCTAATATGTCTTTGTGTTTCAAACTGTCATCTTGGAAGATTTGGTACTGGAGTAATGTAGAAAACTTTCATATTGCATCCAGCAAAACCTGACTTGAGAAAAGTGAATAAACTGCCCTATTTCTAGTAACAAGCGGTTTACTCTTGACACTTTCAAACAACCTACGGAAAGTCGCTCAACTATCCTGCCCCCTTTTTGCGTGCAAAGTAGTCTCAAAATCAGGCTAACCAAGGCAATTTCTCAGCATACTTTATACTCAATACGTTGTACTGACATTTGCTATATCCAACTTTAAGATAAAGATATCAGCCAGTAGACAGTTTATTGGTCTGGAAAACTTGCTCTCTTCCTCCTCATTTCAATGACAGAGCTCATAACCGGGATGTAAAACTTAACCCCTGAAGTTTCATATGTTAACCCTGATTTCTCTTCCCAGACTCCAGGTACTGGTCACAACTTGCTTTTTTTTAGCATCTGGCTCCTGACATGCTTGGGGCAGTGTTCTCTCCTGCTGGCTCAAAGCTTCAATTGTGCCAGCCAATACCTGTTTCTTCCCACTCATCTGGATATTCTTTCTTGTACAAGGAGCCAGAAATTTTCAGGATCACAGTGTTAGAGCCTCCAGGAATTTCCCTTTGCTCAGGGGCAAGGACCATGACCACCAGCAGTCAAATATCAAAGTCTATGCCCAGCGGAAATGATTATCCAAACAAAAGTGAGCACAAGATGCTGGAACTTCAAACAGCAGCAAGAACAGCCTACGGGAGTAATTCTCAAATGAAAGTACAACAAGATACTATCACCCTCACAAAACTGGAAAATATTAAAATAAAATACCCAACGCCAATTCGGGTGTGGTTGTTACATTGCTAAAGCTGTTTGGGAAATTAAATGGTTCTATGAGCAAGAGCCTTAGAATTTTATACCCCTTGATCCAACAAGACCTGTTCTGGGGAATAATTCAAAATACAGTAAACCAACAACAATCTATCTGGAAAAAAACCTCAAGAAAGCAATCTCATTTTATGATAGGATCACAAAAAATAAAATGCTTAGTAAAAAATTTAATCAAGAAGGTGAAAAATCTGTACACTGAAAACTACACAGCATTGATTAAAGAAAGACGACACAAATAAATGGAAAGATACCCTATGATGAGCTGGGCATGGTGGCACATACCTGTAGACCCAGCTACTCAGGAGGCTGAAGTGGGAAGATTGCTAGAGCCCAGGAGTTCAAATCCAGCCTGGGTAACATAGTGAGACCCCATCTCTAAAAACAAACAAACAAAGAAATATATTCCATGTTCATGGATTAGAATAATTAATATTGTTAAAATGTCCATACTACCCAAGGCAATCTATAGATTCAGTGAAATCCTTATCAAAATTCTAATGACATTTTTCACAGAAATAGAAGAAACAATTCTAACATTATTTTTATTTTTTTTTTTTGAGACAGAGTCTGTCGCCCGAGCGAGTGCCATGGTGTTAGCTTAGCTCACAACAACCTCAAACTCCTGGGCTCAAGCGATCCTCTTGCCTCAGCCTCCCAAGTAGCTGAGACGACAAGGCATGCACCACCACACCTGGGTAATTTTTAACTATTTTTAGTAGAGATTGGTCTCATTCTTGCTCAGGCTGGTCTATAACTCCTGAGTTCAAGCGATCCTCCTGCCTTGGCCTCCCAGAGTGCTAGGATTATAAGCTTGAGCCACTGTGCCTGGCCTTAAAATTCTTAATGGATTTTTTAAAAAAACCCTAAATAGCCAAAACAGTCTTAAGAAAGAAGAACAAATTTGGAGGCATCACACTTCCTGACTTCAAATTATATTACAAAGCTTTAGTAATCAAAATAGTATGGTACTGGCATAAAAACTGATACACAGATCAATGGAACAGAACAGAGAACCCAGAAGTAAACACAAGCATATACAGTCACTTGGTTTTCAACAGAGATGCCAAAAACACATCATGGGAAAAGAAGTCCCTTTAATAAAGGGTTTTGGGGAAACTGAATATTCACATGCAAAAGAATGAAAGATAAAGAACTCACACAACTCAATGGCAAAAACAAACAAACAAAAACAAACCCCAAACCAACAAAGAAAAAAACAAAGAAAACAAAAACAAATAAACAAAAATCCCAAAAGACCTAATTAAAAAGTGGGCAAATGCCCTGAGTAGGCATTTTTCCAAAAAGATACACAAATGGCTAACATATATTAATGAAAAGGTGCTCAACATCACTAATCATCAGGAGAATACAGATCAAAACTACAATGAAATATCACCTCATACCTGGTAGGATGGCTATTACCAAAAAGACAAGAGATAATAAGTGTTGGTGAGGATGTGGAGAAAAGAGAACCCTTATATACCATTGGTGGAAATATAAACTGGAGCACCCATTATGAAAAATTGTATGAAAGTTACTAAAAAAATTAAAAATAGAACCACCACATGATCCAGAAATACCTCTTCTGGGTGGATAACTAAGGAAACAAGTCAGTACCTTGAAGAGATATTTGTGCTGCCATGTTCATTGCAGCACGTTATCCACAATAGTCAAGATATGGAAACAACCGAAGTGCCCACTGAGAGATGAATGGATAAAGTAATTGTGATGCATATGTATACAACTGGAATATTATTCAGCCTTTAAAAAGGAGCTCCTGTCATTTGTAACAATGTGGATGAACTTGAAGGACTTTATGTTAAGTGAAATAAGCCAGACACAGGGAAAAAAAATACTGCATGATCTCACTTATATGTGGAATCTAAAAATGTTGAATACATAGAAACAGAGAATAGAATTGTGGCTACCAAGATGGGGGTGGGGGTGGGGTGGTGTGGGATTGGGGATGTTGGTCAAAAGGTACAAAGTTGCAGTTATGTAGGATGAATAAATCTAAAAATCTAATCTATAGCATGAAGACTATAGTCAATAATATTCTATCATATACTGGAAATTTGCTGAGAGTAGATTTCAGGTGCTCTCACCACACACACTGAGCTTGAGGAGATGGATATGTGAATTGCCTGACTATAATAATCATTTCTCTATGCATGTGTGTACCAAAACACCATGTTGTGTACCTTAAACACATACAATAAGAACAAAACAAAATACAGTGAATGGTTTATGGATAAAAATGTTTCTTCCAGTATTACTTGTAATAACAAAAATTGAAAACAACCTAAATCCAACAATAAAGATGGATAAGGAAATAGTAGTTTGAGCACATTTTAAAAGGAGATGTAAGTATTTAAACAATGATTACAAAGAGCTTTAAAAAAAGGAAAATTTGTGACAGTGGGATATTTAAAATTGTTTTTGTTATAGAAAATTTTCAAACAGCTAACAAAAATAGAGAGATTAGCATAAAGAACCCTCATGTATCCATCAGTCTGCTTAATAACTATCAAATTCATTGACAATTTTTAACCAATGTAGAGTAAATTCATTTTATCTACCCCATTCACTTTCCCACCCAGATTATTTGGAAGCCAATCCCAGACATTGTATCATTTTATATGAAAATGTCTCAGCATATATTGCTATGAGATAAAAATGCCTTTAAAAAAAGGCAATTCAATACCATTTGCCACCTAAATAACTAATAATACACGTATCAGAAATAAAGCATTAAAAATACATACATATTCTAAATAAATAACCACAATTACATTTCTCTCATCAATTCCTATTGTCCTATATAATTAATTTTTGTTCTATTGGGTTTTGGGTCAGCAATCTGATTTCACAAAGTCATCAGTTTCCAGACCCAAAAAAACCGAGCCCTGGAAATCCTGACTTAGTCCCCTAGTTCAGTCTGAAAGTTGTCTGAGGGATGTCAGCTCAAAAGCCCGTGTTCGGGAGTCCATTCTTTGAAGTATCAACAGTTAAGAGTATCCAGTACAGTCCTTTCTGTGAGACTCTAAGACTTTTTTGTGGAAGATCTGATCTCTGGCTTGTAACTTACAGTAGAGCCTTCAGGCAAGCATGAGAAAAGAGCAGAAAGGACCTCTAACACTGCGTGGCTACGATTCCTTTATTACAGTAACCAGCAATATCAGAATGGAGAAGAACAAAGTTGTCTGATGCAGGAGTGTCTCATAAGGGTTTGATCAATGTTTCCTCTGGGGGTAAGGACATATTATGGACAGCAAGGGCACTGCGAAATCATCAGGACCTTCCTGTAAAATGTAGGCTCTCTGAACTATTTACATTAATAACTTCGTACCTGCACAAATTTAACCTAGGAAAGGCTGAACATCCCTTTGGATTGGACAACTCTTCGTCGGCTACGCTTAAACAGCATTGAGCTCCTTAAAAAATATCAAGCTCCTCAACGAACCTCATTATTTATAACATTCCCTTTTTCATAGAGTGAAACAGCACATCTTCGTGATTTTCCAGGGGTTCTCTGGGTATCTCCAAGGTAGTTTTAAGTGTTATTAATAAAAACATCATGAGAATTTTATTTTTTCTGCATTTAGGGTCTGATCTTAGGAAGACAAAAGCAACAGATTTAACAGGATGTTTTGTCCATGTTTAACACACGATCACAAGTACCTGAGGAAAAAGAAGTATCTTTTCATTAAACATCAATACAACATTTTAAAATATGCATAGAAGTAGGTAAAACAATTTTAAGGAATCTTAGTTCTTTCCAATGTGAGGAGACTTTGTTTTTTGTTCTTTAAACATGGCCACGATAAAATCAACATGGAGCACAGAAAATTATTCTAGTGCAATATAAATCTCTGCTATGTGGATGGATTACACAAAATAATAACTGCTTATTACCCCTCGTTGTGAGCTGTAAGACCAGTTATCATTTTAATAGAGAGAAAGCCAAGTTCTATTTTTGCATCAATTCAATATTTGGCAATAAAGAATTCCAAGTTCCTTTTTAAAAAATTATCTTTTGAATAAGCCCATCAAAACTGAGAAAACTTTGCCAATATGTTAACATATTTTATTGCTTTCTTTCAGACAAGCGAGACAACATGGTTTACTTTCAACAAACCTTCTACAATTTTCAATATCCATTTACTTTTTCTCTTTCCCTATCCTAGTTCATGTTCTGGAACATATACTTTCTTTCAGAACAAAACTACTCATTTTTTTCTTGAGAAACAAAAAAAATTCCTCCACTTTGGAAATATTATTGTACTTCTCTTCACCATTGGTTACACTGTCGCCGCTATAGTGTAGTGGTGGCACGCCCGTATTAACTGTAACTTTAAACTAACTTCTATTTCACAGAGAAAACTGGGAGATGAATATCTGATAATTGAGTTATTTATATATGTACAAGCAAAAATGAGCATGCCCATAAATACGATCCAAAGGTATACCCCTCTGTAGTACAGTAAAATGAGAACCAAAAATGTACATGTATTTAAAAACTATGTTTAGTAATTGATGTTTTTGTATCCTATTATAGAAATTATCTATGTATGCAAAGATTATCCATTGATTATAGTTTTTAAGTTAAATTTAATGTTTTCTCTGAGGAGAGAGGGGTGGAGGAGAGGAGGGAAGGAGGAAGGGAAAAAAAGTCCATCGATTAAGATTTTAATGTTAACTTGAGATTAGAAATTATGCTAACATATTATAGAAAATGATTGTGATACCTAAAAAATTGTCAAAATCATAATTTAATTTGGTCAGACACATAATTTTACATTTTTCATAATCCTTAATATTAAGGATTAATTAAGGATTAGTATTAACTTATTTTATCAATATACTAGTATACGAAGTTGAGGAAGTTCAGAAAGCAAACCTAAGTCTTCTACAAAATAAAATGTACAAATATATTATACTCAACATACTAAAATCAGAGGAAAAAAATATCAATTTTTTCCTAAACCAAAATTATAAACTAGCCTGATTTATCTAAAGCTTTATTATGTGTTCTATATTATCCATGTATTATACATATATACATACATGTGTTATAAATTATATATAATATGTATTATTATATATTTAGATCATCATATAAAATGTTTCTGAGTTAGCACTTTCTGAAATAATTTTTTATTAAAAGGTTATTTAGACCATTAAAAATTTAGTGTCTGTATTTGGTAGGAATTCTGGAAATACTAGATTTATGTAAGCACTTATTACTCTATATAAGTCGATTAGAACAAAGTTACTTTAAGAGACCTCATAATCTAATTTATTAGTACCCTCCAGAGGTAAGAAAGCATTTCACACATACAATGAGAGATAACTAAATAAATCCTTTATTTTGAGCATAAGAGGCTGAATACGTTTTGTTAGCAGAAAAAATAATTTCTGCCTACTCTTGCCAGATACGTGTTTAACAAATACTGAAGAGATACAGGCTTGCACTGCTGTCGCATTTTGCGCCCACGTCTCATTCTGGCTCTGCCGATGGGTTCCAGTCCTGACATTTGGAGCCATGCAAAATAGGTTCCATCCAGTTTCCATATGACTGACCTTCAGATACTGGAAAACAGTTACCCCATCCTCTTGCAGTCTTCTCTTTTCCAGATTAAATAAGCATGCTCCTTGTTGGGAATGGCTTCAAGATTTGTCATTTTCACGATTACCTTCCTGCGGAGGTGTTCCAGTTTGCCAACTTGTGCAAGTGTGACTCCCACTATCGAACACAACATGACAGATGTCTGATGCCACATTTGTTTTTTGTTTGTTTGTTTGATTTTTCTTTTGAGACAGAGTCTCACTCTGCTGCCCGGGCTAGAGTGAGTGCCATGGCGTCAGCCTAGCTCACAGCAACCTCAAACTCCCGGGCTCAAGCAATCCTACTGCCTCAGCCTCCCGAGTAGCTTGGACTACAGGCATGTGCCACCATGTCCAGCTAATTTTTTTCTTCTATATATTTTTAGTTGGCCAATTAATTTCTTTCTATTTATAGTAGAGACGGGGTCTCGCTCTTGCTCAGGCTGGTTTCGAACTCCTGACCTTGAGCGATCCACCCGTCTTGGCCTCCCAGAGTGCTAGGATTACAGGCGTGAGCCACAGCGCCCGGCCTGATGCCACATTTGTAACAGGCAGTCATCTCGCTCCACCTGTTTTGCCAATTCTGTGGTAAAATAATAAGAGAAGTTAAAGGAAAATAATATCTCACATCCCTCTGAGGGAATGGCTTAGTGTCTTAAACTTCCTGGAGCAAGCGAGAGTTCTCACTAGGCTCATAGGTGCCAGTCGGAGTCCAGTCAAGACAGAAACCACAACAGTTATTTGAAAAGAGAGGATTTTATATAAAGAATTGTTGGCAAGGGCCCGGCGCGGTGGCTCACGCCTGTAATCCCTTGTTGGCAAGGTATAAGGTATTCAGTTGTTTACTAGGTAACTGAGAGAGTAAAGAGGAATAGTAAGCAGCACAGAGGAGTAACTATAGGTAGCTGCTCCGACCTTGCGTTCACCGGGAAGACCGGAGTTAACCTGCCCGGATTTCTCTGGGGAATCCCTGTGTGAGAGGAAGCAGGGAGGGAGCAGTGGAGGCAAGGAGGGCTGTCCCAGACTGAGATGCAGGTACAAGCTGTGTGAAGGAGAAAGGGGCCGTACAATCTAAGAAAGTCTCAGCAAAGCCATAGGAAAGTCATTGAGCCAAAGTCAGAGGAGTGCCGCTTCTCCTAGGAATCTGCCTCAGCGTCCTTGTCCTTGCACGGGCAGTGGTTGGTGGGAGCAGGCCAGGGGAGGCATGGTCTCAGGGCAGACATGGCGCTGGAGGGATTTCAAAGAACGGTAGTTGGGGCCATGGTCAATTAAGTTTAGGGTTACCAGATAAAATATAAGACACTCAGTTAAATTTAAATTTCAGATAAACAATGAATAAATTTTTCGTATAAATTTGTCCCAAATGTTGCATAGGATATACTTATCCCAAAAAAATTATTTGTTGTTCAAATTTAACTGACATCTATCCAGTACTTTTATTTGTTAAATCCAGTAACCCTAATTATACTCGCTATAGTTGAAGGTCTGTGAGGGGCATTCCTTGGCCACTACACACTATGGGGGCTGGGAGAGGAAAGGTAAGAGGTTGGAATTGTTAAAAACTTTGAGGAGGGTTACTGAG
Organism: Lepilemur ruficaudatus; assembly: GCA_963574885.1. Taxonomy (NCBI): domain Eukaryota; kingdom Metazoa; phylum Chordata; class Mammalia; order Primates; family Lepilemuridae; genus Lepilemur; species Lepilemur ruficaudatus. Next base: position 12,434 of record CAUYRT010053708.1, read on the forward strand.
AAGCCAAAACTCAGACACCTAAGGAAGGGGCCCCACTAGCCAGTGCTAGTAGGTAGTAAGGGGGTGAAGCTGGTTCTGCAGGTGTCGGAGAACAATAGTGTGGATTCAACTGCTGCAATGGAAGGAAACTGCTGCTTCGGGGACCAAAAAATATTGCTCGAGTGATGCTCACAGGATCCACGAGAACACAGGAAACCAACGAGAAGCAAAGAGATGTTCTAACTTATAAGTGGGAGCTCAACGAAGGATATATATGGTCATGAAGAGATGTAATGGACATTGGAAACTAATAAGGGGGAAGGGTAGGAGGGGTGAGAGATAAAAATCTACCTATCAAGGACAATGTACACTATTCTGGTGACAGGTACACTGAAAGCCCTGATTTCAGCATGATACAATTTATCCATGCAAAAAAAAAAAAAATACTTGTACCCCCTACATTTTTTGAATTAAAAAAAAGAAGCAAGTCCCTTCTCCCTCCTCCAACCTTGCAGTCTGCCTAGGCACCCCCATTGGCAGAGCCTAACAGACAGCCACTGGCAAAGCAGAATTCAGAGAAGAGTATCAAAGACTGGGTTTCCAGAGTAAAAACTTGGTAACTGGCACAGATTCAAAAGATGACCAAAGAGCACACCCAGTTAATGAAATACCAAAAACTGATTGGCTATTGGCCCCATATAAATTCAACCTGACCCCTGACTTACGAAATTCCTGGTTTAGTTGTTTACAGAAAGACACTGTTCACCAACTGCCATTCACTATTGCAGGTAGATTACATTAGTAGCCAACATGATGGGAGATGGATTTGTCTTTGCTTTGAAATCAAGAAGAGAACTTATTGAAAAAGCAAGTGAGTAAGGATTGCCAAGCCCATCACTAAGATTGGTAAAGAGGTAGGAAAAGATAGGTAGTATTGTGTTATATAGAAAAGAGGAATAAATTCAAAAGACTCCAGTACACCTTATCACCAAAAAACCCCCAGATATTACCAAATCCAGATTGCCAGTGTATTCTAATCCCTTAGGAAATGGAAGACTTTATGAGGTATTATATTACAGAATGTTGAGGAGGATACTTCACACTTTACATGCCTTACAGCTTATAAAACGTTTTCCCAGACATTGCCCCATTTTGAGCTCTGTGTATAACCGTATATATGGGGTGGGGTGAAGGTAGGGGTTAAAGGGAAATGACTGTCCTCAATCTAGCAAATAGTGAGTGACCTTTGAAAATTTTTGAGTGGAAAGGTGATACAATCAGATCTGTGCCTCAGAAGAGAATTTTGTCAGAGGGCGAACAATGAGGACTTATCAGAAATTCATTTAAGGGGTAAGAGGCCCTAAAGTAACCTAGTACCTTGAGCTAACAGCAATCCAAATGCTTGGAAGCATTTTCTCTAAGAAAAAAATGGATTTCAAAGGACATAAAAGGTGTAAAATATTTAATGAGTAATAGGGGAATTGTACCTTTCAGCTTTCTTAACCTTTTTTAGCATTCCTGTTTCATTCGCATCCATGCATTCACATGCAAATAACAAATATCAACCTTTCAAATGCGTACAGATGGAAGGAAAAGTAGAGATTCTGAGAATTTTTGGTGGGATTTATGTGATTTAAGTGAATGAGAATAAAATGTAAATAGCTGGGAAAAAAAGAATTCTCTGATTGTACAATAATTGTTATTTTCATTCCAAGGGTTTCAAGAATAGAACAGTATCTCTGCTAATTGTTTTCTGTATTAGTTATCTATAATTGAGTAACAAATTTCCCCGAAACTTAGTGGCTTAAAACAACAATAAACATTTACTATCTCTGCCAGTTTTTGTGGATCAGGAATTCTGGGGCAGCTTAGGTGGGTGGTTATAACGGGGGTCTCTCATGGGGGTACAGTCAAGATACTGGCTGAGGCTGCGGTCACCTGAGGGCTCAATGGGGCTGGAGGATCCCCTTTCAAGCTGGCTCACACATGTGACTTGAGTTTGCCGGGAGGGCTCGGATTTTCTCCACGTAGACCTCTACCAGGCTGCTCGAGTGATCTCATGACCTGGCAGCTGGCTTTCCCCAGAGCAAGTGATCCTAGAGATTAAGAGCTAGGCAGAAGCAATCCTTTTTATAACCTAGCTTTGGCTGTAACATAGCATTCCTTTTACCACATTCTATTTATTAGAAGCAGTTTACTAAGTCCAGCCCACATTCATTCAAGGGGAGAGGAATTAGTCTCCACCTTTTGAAGGGAAGTGTATGTCTTAGTCTCTTCCAGCTGCTACAACAAAATATCTGAGATTGGGTAATGTATAAAGAACAGAAATTTGTTTATCACAGTTCTAGACGCTGGAAGTCCAAGGTCAGGGTGCCAACACGTGTTCAGTATCTGACAAAGGCCTAGTCTCTTCTTTTAAGATGGTGTCTTGGGCTGAATCCTCTAGAGGGGATGCATGCTGTGTCCTCATATTACAGAAGGAATGAAAGGCAAAAAAAGGACAAACCCACTCCATCAAGCCCTTTCATAAGGGTCCTAATTCCATTTCTGAAGGTGGAGCCCTCAAAGCCTAATCACCTCTGAAAAGCCCAACATCTTAAAACTGTTACATTGGGAATTAAGTTTCAACATGAATTTTAGGGAGGGCACAAATATTCAAACCATTGCAGTGTCAAAGATTTTGTGAATATGTTTTTTTAAAAACCACACTTTCCTAACTTAAAAACAAGTTTTATTACTTTGTGCTCCAAATAAAATTCCTAACTCATTGAAGAGATTTACAGAAGCAGGTATCCCAGGGGATTCATGTCTCTAGTTCTTTGGCCAACAAAAGCTTGTCAATTTACTCTGAGATGTCTCAGAATTGTGAGGGCCCACAATAATCATAGATTTTTTTAAAAAGCATCAACTTTGCAATCCAAAGCGTGGGGAACCCTAAAAGTCCAAACGGCAGTGGAATCATCATTCAAATTGTTTTCCTTGGATTTCCAAAGAAAGGATAATTTTTTAAAATTCAAAATTCAGTGTCAGAGGAGGGAAAAATCCCTAACTAGTTCCTAGGAATATAATCTACAAATGATGCAATTATAATAATTTGATACTTACTTATTAGAAATCAGGAAAAACCAAAACATTATTACAGCCAAAGAAGAAACATTTCTGCATTTAGCTAAGCGAAGAAAAAAAATCCTCAAGAATTTGAGAATGCCTTCTGGGAAAAGAATAAAAAATCAGTACCTTAATTGCTTGGTAGTTTTTCATCATCATTAGTGTGGCAGTTAAACTTGGAGCCTTGATTTGTTTTGCTACTGCTACTGCTTTCCCTTTTGAAAGATCTGCAACTTGTCTTTTAGATCTAAAAGATAGGTAACTATTATCTTCTGCCTCTTGGTTTAATTCTTGACTTGTCAGATTTTCTTTGTATCTTAGCTGAAATCAGGAGTCAGCTTTAGAGAACAAATATCACTAAGTAAAGCAAGTATATCTAAAAAGCAAAATAATACTTTGAAAATAGCAGCAGTGGTAACAAGGACCATCTCAAACCAGTATCACTTTTTTCCCTAAGAAGGGTGTCTTAGTTCATTATCTGTTGCTATAGCAGAATACCATAGGCTGGGTAATTTATTAAGAAGAAGAGTTTATTTAGTTTATGGTTCTGGAGGCTGTGAAGTTCAAGAACATGGCACTGGCATCTGGTGAGGACCTTCTTGTTGCATCTTAACATGGTGGAGGGCATCACATGGTAAGAGGGCAAGAGCATGCCAGCTCAAGTCTGTCTTCCTCTCCTTATAAAGCCACCAGTCCCATCATGGGGCTCCACCCTGATGACTGTATCTAATCCTAATTACCTCTTAAAGATCCTACCTCCAATCAACATGTGAATTTGAGAATTAAGTTTCCAACACGTGAAATTTGAAGGACACATTCAAACCACAGCAAGGGGACAAACATAAAATTCAATGGCTACTTCTGCCTTAAGAGAAAGGAGAAAAATTGTACACTGTGATTACAGGGGGAAATTCAGTATTTTTTGGACCTGAACAGGAAAAATAAAATGCATTTAGAGAAATGCAACCAAGATTGTCCAACATTGGTAAGAAAATGAATGTGTACTTGTAAATTATGGACCTTGATGGCAAAGGCACTATGGTGTTTGATATAAACTTATAGGACTGAGTCAAGCAATGGGAAAACTGAATACTAAAAGGTTAAGAGCTTGCAAGTGTTGGGGGATCCCAGAGGCATCCTCTCCCGCTTGGCCTCTATACCTGACTTTGTTCTAGAAAAATAAAGATAGTGTTTATCCAGGTCAAATTAATCTTCTATGCCCCCAAAACAAGACTGATGTATAATTTTATACAATCTGTTGGTGTTAGTGGTGTGATTCTCTCTAATACCAATTAATAGGTCATATAGGACTCTATATACAGTTAAGGAAAACAATAACTTCAAGAACCTAGTCATAAATTCTTTGCAGTTTTCACTATGAAAAAATTAGAGACTTCATCTTGATCTAAACCAGTGTCTTTTTACTTGTCCCCGAACCATCATTTATCTACTTCTCACTCATGGGACATTCAATTATCTCCATTTTATATCACACCCCTGCCCTTACTACCAAATTTCTATTAAATATTTCAGGGGAAAGTTTCAAGTCTGGGTACCTGAGCTAGACTTTTAGAAAAAGTACTCCTACCTCTGCTAACTTTAGCAGTTAGGTCCCTAACTTCTTTGTTAGGTCCCTTCACACTGGAAGGGAAGTTTAATAGTATTTTAAAAGAGTGAGAAATTCAGTGTGGAAAGAAAAGAAAATTTTTTAAAACCAAGGAATGTTAGCTTTCAGAAAAGGTATTTCACAGTACAAAGCAATAACCACAAAAATCAAGAGTCTTGTCTTGCAGTCCTAGATTTACCACTAAAGCCTGTATGATTTCAGGAAAGTCACTTAACTTTCTGGTTCTTAGTTCCTTTATCTTTGAAAGGAGAAATTTGAACTGGTTACCCTAAGTTACATTATAATTCTAAAATTATATGTTATACATCAATATGCCCCCAAAGTTATTGACTATGTGATATTTGGTACTATCCTCAAGGCCCACAAATTTATGTTCTATGTGTGGGCATGGTCCCTTCTAAAACCAGACTGATAACAATTCCAAATGGTACTTGGGCAGTTGGGGGAAAACTGCCTAATGGTCGTTCAGCTTCATAATACTACCACTCTTCCCCTCCTACACCCACCACTCCTGTCCCTTGCTACTTCCCTCAATGTTTTCCCACACCAGATTCCTAATACCTCTGCAGGGACAGAAGTCACAGAGAGAATCACCAGTTTCTTCAGAGCCGTCCCAGGTACTATCACCTGTGTACTCTACCTACTAGATGGTGGAGGGAGCAAAAATATCTTACATGATAAAAGTAAGGATCATCTGGTGGAAGAGGTAGAGATTGGTTTGGGACATATTTAGTCCCTTTTGCTTCTCAAAATAAACATCTTTGTACTCAGTTAAAAGCTTTCCAAGATGTTCACAAGGGAAGAGGGAATTCTTGCCAAAAACTTAAGCCCAGCCAGACAGGGATACTAAAATTTTGCTGCCTGTGGAAACACGTGGCCACACAGGACTTTGGCATAAAAACAGTAATCTGTGCTTAAATGATGGCAGCATAGACTTCTGGTGGTTCAGAGGCTGTGTTCGGGGCACCCAGGCACAGCTCACAAGGTCTGACAACTCCACTGACAGGCCCCATTCAATTACAATTCACAGCACACTCTTGTCTATTTATGGAACTTACAACTCGGCAAACCTTGGTCCTTATGGTTGGAGGGGTAAAGAGAAACACTTCTCTCACTCTTTTCACAGTTTTAGTTCTGTTTCCAATTCTTAACAGTTGCAAAATGCTTCAGAAGATCTAGGCCCAAGAGCCCATCCGCAACTTTACAGTGTCGTGACCTTGGGCAAGACACTTAACCATCTCTGAGCTGCAACTTCCTTATCCATAAAGTGTTGCTAACACCTGTTCTACTTTCCTTACAAAAATGTTGTGAAGATCAATAAAATAACATAAATGAAAACATTTTGTACGTTAAAAGGCACTGTGTAAATACAAGATATTTTTAATTGTCAGGTGCCTCCTCTTCTCTGCTCTGTTTTACTTCGTCTGTTTCTGTGTCTTGTAAGCACCTTCATGGTCTTTTCTTAGTCCAAGATTCTCAATGTGGTTAATGCTCAGCTTCTTAAACATGGGCTTTTTATCAACCAGGCAAACCTGCATCCACACGTGGTCTGTCTACCTCTCCCTAAGACCAATCTACAACCTTTAATATAGTCTCACTCACTTCGGCACTCATGTATCCAAGACTTAATGACTCTGTATCCCATGCTAAGGTTACAAATTGAATTGGCAGTTCTAGCCCTCAAGGAACACACCATTAGATCCAAGCATCTCAGACCAATTGAATAGGTTAATCAGGTGTACGTAGCTGCAGCTGAATCTTTTCACCTTAGGAAAGAACTCTGTTTCTTTTAATTCAGATGTATTGGACAATTTGGGGCAAAAGCTGAATTTTGAAGTCCCCCAACCCTGCTGTTCTGAAGAAGGTGGACAACTCTATCCAAGTCTTCTTGAAATTATTTTGCACATACATTTATTGACTAGTCCCATACTTCCCTCTCTTTTTTTTATTAATTCAATGTTGAGGTTTTGCTAGTGTTGGATTCCACAGTAGGCAGTGAGAACGGATTCCACTTGCATCTGCACAATTTAACCGTCAGGACAGAGAACTGAGACCCTCTGTAGCAACATGACTTATTATTTGTTCTAGGAAATTCTTGCCCAGGAAGATAAACTTGTAGAGTAATAAATAATTCACTGTTCACTTCAGGAAATTCCTAAAAACCAGTTTATTTGAGCAATAAATTGCTCATGTCCGCAAATGGCCCTCTTCTTGGGACAATAGATTACTCACCTGGGCAAATGGTTCTCTTTTCAAACAACTTTCATCAAGACTTGCTTCAAGACCCTCTCATTGCTGTGTCCATCAATCCCAAACTATTATAAACTTTTCCTACTCTTAACCTGATCACCACCTTAAAAGATCCATACCCCAAACCCTATGCATTTCAGCTTTTGATCTCCCTTTCTGAGATACTACTAGAACTCTGTTACGATGTTGCTCTCCCTCAATGCAGTAGGTTTAGAAAACTTAGCCATGCTTGATCGACAGATTATTCTGGTGGCTTCTTGGGGAGTTGGCAGTTGACAACTTGGTGTATCAAATCAGTAAAGCAAGAAAGACAGGAGGAAAAAAATTGTTTGAAATTTAACATTTGCCATTTATTTAAAAAGACTTATATAGTCATCATCATATGAAAAATCAGAATTTTGTTATAGTTCCTTATTCTTTTTATATTAATAAAGAAAAAGAATATTCTTTATTCTTTTTGGAGTTTTTATTTTGAATTACATATGAGGTGGTACATCATAATTGTTTTATTACTTGAAGCTTCTAGAAGGTTCTATTCAGTCCTGGGTACCTCCACAGATCTTTCTGTTACAAAAAACTCCCTTTTCTATCCATTATTAGAATATGTTTAAGAACGTATTTCTTAAATATGTTGAAAAGTAATTAGCTAGTTGTGCTCACACCAAAGTAGTCAGCTAATATTTAGGGAATTTAACTGAAAGTCTTGAGGGGACTACATTGGAGCTAGTTCACTGTTCACACTAAGCAAATTTGGCTTGTAATCTGGCTCTCTTAACCAGTTTGAAACCTGGAAGTTTATCAAATGTCACACATAGAAATGAGCCCTTGTGGCACTTGTTTAAATTCATGAAATAGCAGTTATTTTAGAAAGAATAGCATGGTGAGTCAGAAGCCAATCTTACTAGCTCAGTCTGAGTCCTACTGAACCTAGCATATTCTTATAAACCTAGAAAATGTATAACTGTATCGAGATCATGAGGTATTATATCATGATACCAGGGCTTATATATTTTCTAAAACTTTTTAGGCCTTAAATGAAATATTTGATTTCAGTATCTGGCTTTTGTTGACTTCTAAAGACTTATAATCTTCTTTGTAAGTATGTATCCCATGGTAAATTGAGTCTTAATTTTTTCTATCATGGATGCCTTTTATTTCAGATTTCTTTCAGAAAATCCAAAGGTGGTTAATATTTTAAATTTGAGTATTTTGCATGCAGAAATTCAACATAGGTTTGTTTTCTAAGCAGGTGAATTGGAAACACTAACATGTCTCCAATACCTGTGTACCCAGCAAAGAACAAGATGCTTTCAAATACATTATGTTAATTTTGACAAGAATTGTGTGAGGTAGTGTTAATCTCCCCATTTGAAAGGCGGTGAAGCCAAAGCTAGGAATTCTGAGGAATAATTGGTAGAGTCAGAGTGGAACCCAGGTCTACCTGATTTCAAAACCTGGTCTTAATTTTATTTAACTACATTGTCACAGACTTAAGTTCTAACCATTTTTGGATTTTTATCTTTCAATTCTTTCATTAATAAGCATGGGTGAATGATATTATTTTCAAAGAATGTATAAGAGTGTTTTAAAGCAGAAACCAAAGCTCAAATAATATCTTTATACACTCACATGCTAATCAAGAACCAAGATGTTACTTAAGCAAGCAAGCAAAAAAAAAAAAAGTTATCTTAAGATCTAACTCTAATTCAAGAATTTGCTAATTTGTCTTCATTTGAAGACATTACTGTTTTAATACATACACCCCTCTCAAAGTTGTAGAGTATAACGAATATCCCTTCCTCTTCCATCACTAGGTTCATGGGCTAGACCCCTGTAACAAAAGGCAGATTAACAAGAGAAAAGAGTACAAATTTATTTAAAATAAGTTTTATGTGACACAGGAACCCTCATAACGAAATAAAGACTCAAAACAAGTTAAGCTGTGTATTTTTATGCTTAGGTTTGATGGAGAATAGACAGTTGTGGAGAAACGTGATTAGAGGACAAAAGAATATGACCTAACGGTAATAAACTGGGGGAACGGAGCAAGGCCTGTTTGTTCAGATTCTTCTCTGTGTCCCTGTGTCTTCAGAGATAAGAAGATTCCTTTCCTCTGAGTACAGGGAGGACTCTTCTCACAGGAGGGTCTTATCACCTGCTGCAGTGGAGGAGGGCAGGAGAAGTTCAGAGAGTGACCGTCCTAGTTCTATGACCTGCGTCAGGAAGAAGGGGGAGGGAAAGGTGTCAGTAACCTTCCTGCTTCTATTGTGCTCTCACATTTCTTCAGCTTAAAATATTCAATATGCCAAGGTGTCGTATTTTTTTTTTTTTTTTTTGAGACAGAGTCTCACTCTGCTGCCCGGGCTAGAGTGAGTGCCGTGGCAGCAGCCTAGCTCACAGCAACCTCAAACTCCTGGGCTCAAGCGATCCTCCTGCCTCAGCCTCCCGAGTAGCTGGGACTACAGGCATGCGCCACCATGCCCGGCTAATTTTATATATATATATATATATATATATTTGTTTTTAGTTGGCCAATTAATTTCTTTCTATTTTAAGTAGAGACGGGGTCTCGCTCTTGCTCAGGCTGGTTTTGAACTCCTGACCTTGAGCAATCCGCCCGCCTTGGCCTCCCAGCCAAGGTGCCGTATTTTGAGGTAGCATGTCCTGATCCCCATCAATGCATTTTTAAATATTTTACCTATGGGCATATTATATGTGTTCTTTATCTATCTTATTAAAAAGTTATTTTTCTTACCTAGAAATTACATGTGTATCCTATTACCTTTTTATAAAATAATCAAGTGGCCAAAATATTATTTTTCAAAAATCTACTTTATTAACAGGGAATATAATATGAACCTGTAGCAACTTTATTTAAAAGGAGAAACACTGTTAGTACATTCAGGGCATCTTCATTTTTTTTAACTGAAGTTTCAAGACACTGAAGAGATGAAGTTGTATTGCACTATTTCTCTTTTTAAAATGTTATTTAACAAGTTCCATGAGTGATCAGAAGGGCTTCTCTGCTGCTGCTTCCTTTCACCTTACGTTTTTTCCCTCTTGGTCTGTCTTCTGTGCCATTTCATTTTTACACCTTCATACTTTTAAGGACATTTATCACACCCTGCACACGCTGCTGGCACCTCCCTATTCTGTGTATGAGTCGGGCAATGTCATCGGCGTTTTAACATTTCACAGCAGCAGTCATGACCAAACATTCCCCTCCTCGGTTTTCCTTTCTCCTGTCTACTTCTTCCTCTTTATTTTTTTACTTTTCTTAAGCCTGAACAGCGTCCCTATATGAAATTGAAAGAAAGCTGATTTCTAAAAAGGGATGACCCAACTTTCAGGGAAAAAAACAAAACAAAACAAATGGGCACCCTGACTGCGCCACAAGCAGCAAGCTAGCGTGATGCCTGCGCCTTGAAGCCATGAGGCGGAAGTAGCAGCGTGCGGGGAGGAGAGGAGTTTCCGGTTGGCCCGACTCCTCGAGAGGTTACGGCGGGTGTGGAAAACCTGACCCTTGTTGAAATGAGGAAAGTCCCTGGGGATTCCCACACACAATAAATAAAGGCTCGAATACCGAGCACCTGCGTGTTTCCCTTCTCCATTCAGAGCGAGGCAGTGATCTCTTGCTTACTCTTCAGTAGGTGTCTTCCACTGCAGCAGAAAGCCCGACCTGCCCGCCTTCCGGATGTGTGTTTAAAATCGCGTTTCCGAATGGGCAAAATAGCACAACTGTTGTTTTCAACTCAGGCATAGCGTGAAAGAAAAGAAACCAGCACCAGGTTCTTCACTTATACACTAGCACTTCAGCCTTTCTTTAGTCTTTCTCTCTTTTCTTCTTGCCCTGTGAACTTTAAAAGTCCCGGTGGTGAATGTGATAGGTGGCTTAGAGGAAAGAGAAGCTCTTGATGAGAGAAACAGAAGAGTTACAAATATCTTTAAATTACTACTAATAGTGCTTTGTGGAATTTTTTTTTATTCCATAGCACTATCAAAATTATCCAGTCATTTGTCAACAAATACTTATTGGAACCCTACTACGTGTCAGGAACTCTTGGGTGATAAGGGATACAGCAATGTATAATGCTCCTATGTGTCTTGTGTTTGAGAACAGTGTGGGATGAGAGGGAGACAGAAAATAAAAAATTAAACAGTAAGTGAACAGAATATTTCCAGGTAATGACCAGATAGATTTATGAAGACAATAAAATGATATAATAGAGGATGACTCTGGAGGGGTGACTATTTTAGATTGGGTTGTCACAGATGGTCTCTGTAAAGAAAAAATAGGACAGAATTTCTTAGACCTTGCAGAGAACTTTAAAACCTATCTAGTCTGGCATCCTTACCTTATAGATGAGAAAACACAGATCCTGGGAATGTATATTTATGCACAAGAAAACTAAGACTCATAGAGATTAAAGTCTTGTTGCCACAGACAGGCATATAACTATGCTACACCCGGTGTCTGGGCAGGTGTAGAACTGCAGACAATCACTTGGTCTTCAGACAGCTCCTTTGTGCTAATTAGAAGACAGTGCCACTTTCTCAGGGCAAATGCCCTTGTTCAATGCACAACCTACACAAGTGCATGTGGCATCCCTATCCACAGAGTTGCTGTATCTGGGAACCAGGAGATGATCCTGCTTCTTTGGGTAGAAAAGCAAGTCATCTAGGAACAGACAGACTTTCTTCAGGGAGCATGCAGGTGACTGATGTCCCTTAATTATGTAACTTAAGGTGAATATTCACTGTTCTAGGGGAAGGGAGTGGTGAAAATTTTGAAAAGCTGTCAAAGGCAGGCTTCTCATAATACCTCTTGGTAAGCAGAACTTTTGCTGAAAAGGGTAAGAAACTTATTCTTAGGGAACTTCCCCAGAGAAGAGACTGATCCCTCTTAACTGAGATTTAAAATCAGAGAAATTTCTAGCACTCTGGGAGGCTGAGATGGGAGGATTGCTTGAGCTCAGGAGTTCGAGACTAGCCTGCGCAAAAGTGAGACAGTGTCTCTACTAAAAATAGAAAAATTAGCCAGGCATCGCAGTGCACACCTGTAGTCTCAGCTACTCAGGAGTCTGAGGCAAGGGGATCACTTGAGCCCAGGAGTTTGAGGTTGTAGTGAGCTACAATAATGCCACTGCACTCTACCCAATGTAACAGACAAGGCTCTGTCTTAAAAAAAAAAAAAACCTCCAAAAAATAATAAATAAAATCAGAGAAACTTATTGATATGGACCAGAGGGTCTTAAGGCTCAGTGTCAGATAAAAGCAATAGCATCCCTGGTGTAAAATTGTCTTGATGTGTAAAAAGATGAAACCAGAGTGTATTGAGGTAGAGGGGAGAAAAGAAGTCAGTGGTGTGGGTTCATGGGTGGCAGATATTCTACATATATCAGTTAGGAGTAGGTTTTGTGTACAAGTAAGAAATGCCTCAAAGAGTGGTTCAAACTAGACAGGCTATTTCTCTCATAAAACAAAGGCAGTCTGAAATAACCTAAGTATCCATCAATGGATGAATAGATTTTTCAAATGTGGTAAATATATACAATGGAATACTAGTCAGCCTTATAAAAATCAGGAAATTTTGTAATTTGTGGCAACATGGACAAACCTAGAAGACATTATGCTAAGTGAAATAAGCCAGGCACAGAGAGACAAATATGGCATAATCTCACTTACACGTGGAATCTAAAGAAGTTAACTCATGGAAGTAGAGCATAGAATGGTGGTCGCCAGAGCCTGGGGGAATGTGGAGGCTGGACAGGGGAGAAAATAGGTGCAAAGTTATGATTAAATAGGAAGAATAAGTTCTGCACAGCACAAGGACTATAGCTAATAATAATGCATTATATATTTTAAAATAGCTAAAGGAGAGGACTTAAATGGTTCTTACCACAAAGAAATGATAAGTATTTGAGGTGGTAGATATGCTAATTATCCTGATTTGATCATTCCACAATGTATGCACGTATCCCGTAAATATATCCAATTATTATTTGTCTATTAAAAATAAAATACAACCTTTTAAAAAAGAAAAGAAGTCTGGAGGTGCATAGCTTATGTCAGAGACCCAGGCTGCCTTATGTATCTTTTGTTCTGCCATATGTAACTTCTATACTCAAGGTAGCATCATGGCTCAAGATCATATTCATATTCTAGGTAGTAGCACTAAAGACAAAGGAGTTTAAAAAAAAATGCATGTTCTCTCTATAAGGAACTTCCAGAAAGTTCCACTTGGCACTTCTGCTTCTGTCTTATTGGACAGAATAAATCATGTGACCTATGTGAAGGGAGGCTGGGAAATGTAGTCATGGCTGTGTGGCCATGTGTTCAGCTAAAATGAGAGCTCTGCTTTTAAAAAGCAGCAGAGAGTGGACACTGGAAGGTAGCCAGTCGTCTTTGCCATGCCATTCAGACCCAGGTCTCCTGCATCAGATTTGGGGACAACAAATATCAATGGGTGAGAACTGAAAAGGCTAGTCATTAAAAGTTATTATCTGGGGGCTGACTCTACCACTTACCAGCTGTGTGACCTTGAGCAAGTTCCATATCTTCTTTTAGCTTTAGATTCTTTACCCACTTGGAGAATAAAGACTATATCTAATGTTTAGGGTTTCCTGATGATTAAGAGGTAATGCTTATAAGAAATAAAGTATCAAACAGTGTCTGGCATGTGAAAGGCATTTAGTAAATATGATTTTCCTTTTTTCTATCTGTTATATTTTCCCCAGCTTTTCCTACTACATCTCCTTTTTTTTAAGTCTTGAGATGAGCCTGTTTTCCTGTTTCTCTCCATCTCTCCCTGTCCCCTTCCTCAGTCGTAAACTGTGCACTCAAAGAGCTGCTTATGCCTCAAAATTTCTGTCCCGGTAAGACTGGTTGGAAGGTCATTTCTGGATGGCTCAGACATAAACTAGACAAATGCCCCTTTTGGGTGGGACAGCCACAGGACTGCTAAATTACAAGACTGCCATGCAATCGTGTTGCAGCCTTGGTCTTATGCATTTTGCCCTGCACAGAGCACCTGGCCCAGGGCTGGAGCAGGGACTGACATCTAGGCTGAGATTAACAGGACTAAGACTATACAAAACAAAGCATAAATTGCACCTGCAGGTCATCAGTTTACGTGATGGAGCACTTGAATCTGGATATATATCCAGTGGCTTGTCCCTGATTAACAGACTTCCTTATCTTAACTTAAAAAATATTCCAAGCCTTTAGATAAAGCTTCATTTCTTGAACCAATCACAAATCAAAGAATCTTTAAAACCACCTATAACCCATAATCCCCTGCTTTGGGATGTCCTGCCTCTTTGGGCCAAACCAATGTACGCCTTCCATGTATCAATTTATGACTTTACATGTAATTTCTGTCTCCCTGAAATGTATAAAACCAAACTATAACCCAACCATGGCAAGACCACTTGCTCAAGGCTTCTTGGGCATGGCTCTCTGCCCTCTGGGCCATGGTTGCACATACTCAGCTCAGAATAAATCTATTTTACAAGTTTGGGTTCTTTTCTGCTGACAAGATTATGCCCAGATGTGGGGCTCAGAGAAAACTCAGGACCTCCTAAAGGAATAGCCTGAACTTAGTGTCAGGTACTGGGATAGCCCCTTTGGGCTCCCTGACTCCAAGCTTCTTCCTGGGTGGAACTGGTAAGTCCTCCTGAGCCCTGCACCTCTGACTTTTGCTTGATGACCCTGGTTTATTCTGAGCTGACAGATCTTTTCTTAGGAGGTTGTTTGGGATCCTATTTTGATTTGGGAGTACGTTCTATATGGTCTTCTCCATTGCGTCTTCCCCCCAAAAGTAATCTCAATTGGCTTTTCCATGCATTTATGAAAGAGGGAACTGAACTGTCCTTTTCATAGACAAATGAGAAACTGGGTTCCTCAGCTCTGTAGAGAAAGGGCATTTTATTCCTCCCAGTGGAAAGGCACCCTGGGTGACTGGGGGCCTAAATGGGAGTGCCTAGGTGACTCCCTGTGGCACAAAGTGGCCCTATAAAGAACACCTCAACAAAATGTATTAAAAGAGGGCTCATCTAGGAAACACATATAAGAGTTGATCACTCAGCATTTCAAGCCCTCTCAGAGATGGAGACCCCTGAAGAGAGAAACTAAGACACGTTAAGAAGGTAGGAATGACACTGGGGAGTCCCACTCACAATCAGTACACTCTGATTCACTGTGTGAAATCCACTCTTTTTAAAGAAAAGTGGAAACCAAACTCTCTAAAAATGAAGAAAGACAAGGAGAACAACCTCCTTCAGACACCCCAGTTGGTTTATGGTGCCCCTACTTGGAAATATTTGTGTAAATGGAAAGGGTTGAAGGCATGCCAGGTTTTCTAGGACTCCGGCTGGTTATGGTCAATTCTTGTGCACATGTTTTAACTGAAGGGCAAATTACATCAAGGAAAATCCAGAGCTCAAATGTTCGAGCTGCCACTGTAAAGTTATTATAAAATGTTGAGTTTCTTAAGCTCTCTGTCTCTCTATTTTCTTTAATGCCTACTCTGAACCTGCTAACTTTTTCTACTGATGTTGAGATAAACTCAATGTTTATGGTATTACTAATACAAGGCTACTTGGAGATATTGCAGCCAGTTCTAGCTAAAATGCAGACATTGAAAACTCATTTTAAACTGAGGAAAAAAAGGTAAAAGAGGTTTTTTAAAATCAAACTGCCATTAAAACTGTTATGTAAAACTTTGATCCACAGGCTTAATTAGGTTATTTATCAGGACAACTAAAGTTTAGCCATGTGAACAAGTTCCAATTTTTTCAGAAGTAATTTGGATCCAGTCATCTTGTTAACTGGTGAGCTTTTATTTCTATCTTATGGTTAGAATTCTGAGGCAAAAGCTATTGGAACTTTGTGTGCATGCACATGTGTGTGTATATGTTTAGATGTGGCTTTGTATGTATATTTATTATATGTTGTATCTACATGGTCCCAGACTGGCTTATAAATAAGGGAGTGTTCATAAATTAATTAAATAAACCCAAATGCTTTTCTAGCTTATGTGAATTTAATAATCTTTGGCAAATAAGCTGAGTTGAAAAAAACAGAAATTGGTAAAGTAGGAATAAAAATGTTGTCAAATTGCTAGCATACATTTTTTTTTTTGGTCTGGATTTTGCTGGAAATTTTTATGTTCTTAAGGTGTCAGGGTTTGACTCAAAGGTTACAAAACTATAAACCCAGCCAAAGACAAAATGACCTGTGTTTGTATGATTTTTGATAAGTAAGGCAAATTTAATATTGTTGGTTTAATGATAATAGCTAAATCTCCTGAGTTATGAACAAAAATACCCATGTGTTTAAGGCTCTTCATTAGGTAAAAATGTAGACATGCCTAAACAACAACAAAAAAAGTGCCAGTAAATTAGAATAAATAAAACATCAAGTAAATAGGAGCACAAAAACAGAAACTTATGGTCAAAGATTTATGAAGATATTTTGGATTTGGTCTTGTAATCCTGGTTGTAGATGCAATTTCTTCCACTGATTTCAATGTCTGTGGAAAGTTATACATAAAACTTGTTTCTAACTCACTCTTTCTATCATCTAATGTTAACAGTATTGTTAGGGATTCCAAGCTGTCCTAGAAATTGTAGTTACAAAAGCTTAAATTGGAAGCTTTAGTTTTCCCTTTGGTCTTGCCCACTCTTGATTTGTCCTACTCTTTACAAGCTAGCCAGTTATGTGTACATTATGTTGCCATAGCAAAGTGTTTGCCTAGGGGGAAAAAAAATCCCAAAGCTGTTAATTTTTGTATAGTAATTTATTTTAAGATGAACAAAGTGGTTGTTCTTAGAATCCAAGGGAAAATCTCAAAACAATCTTACTCTCTGGAAGCATTACATGTACTCAAGTTTACACTCAAGTTGGAAAATGTTTTGAGACTATTTGATTGTTTTTTCTTGATCCTTCTGTAAAAAAAAAAAAAACACGTTATAACTTTGTGTCATTGTTTGAGGTGCTAAAGATTGGTGTCGAAGGTTTTTTTCAGTCTATAGTCAGGTGGTATCATTTTTTTTTCTTTTTATATATTTTTTACTTTCTTTATTTTTTTAACTCTCTGCTCTCCCCTATCTGGTGATACCATGTTGATGGGGCTCAGAAAACTAGCCTAAAATGAAGGCCTCAGAAGCAAAAGTTATCTGACCTTTCCTTGTTCTCCTGCCTCTCAGTCCCATTCTTCCCTGAGGATAGTCACAGAAACTATAATCCCTCCTTCCCCAGGCAGGTCATGAAAGCCAGAACCCCTTTTTCTGATAGCCAGCCATAAAACCTAAAATTATTCTATGTAAAAACTGGCCACAAAGTAATGACCTGACCTACTTTGTTTGACTATAAAACCCTCATTCCAGAAAGGGTCCTGTCCCACATACCCAAGGGGAAGGAATGCACACTCAGACCAAACAGAATCTAGACAGAAAGGCTTTGCTAGTTTCTATCATTCAGCCTGTTAGCATCAGATCATACCCTTTTTGTCCAGTCATATTCCTACACGACTGTCCATACTTTGTTGAACCTAAGCATAAAAATGGACAATTTCTTCTGTATCTTTGAATTTTTGTTCTGAAGGCTTCCATATGTAAGTTTGTAATTTTTACTCTTATTAATCCATCTGCCTCATGTCAGTGATTTTTCAGTGAACCTTTAGGGGGACAGGGGTCTTTGCTTCCTACAGTTTGGTTAAATCTTGGGAGGGCCAGGGACCTTTGATTCCTACAATATCAATAGATTGTGTTGGGGGATGTTGGTGTTTTGGAAGGACCTAATTAGTTAACACCTTTAAGGAGATTGTGTTCCAAGACTTCTACTTTATTTCTAAAACTTAGAAAAGATGTTACTATTGTTCAAACTAGCAAGTCTTACTAGAATACTTACGTTTATTTTCTTGGTAGGATTTTTGAGTTTAAAAGTAGTCATTAAAACTATATTTTGATTTCTAGTCTGTGTTATATATCTAATTCATAGGGTATAAAATGGTTAACAAAAAATAACTTAAAATGATAACTGGAATCTAAGTAAACTGCTAAGATAAATAAACAAATTAGGTACATTAGGTAAATATAAATGGGATAAACACAAAATTTTCATGTTATTTAGAATCTTAAAGTTTTTATATTAAATAAAAGACACTCATTAAATGTTTGGGTCATTTCCAATTAACAGAAAAATTACATTATAAGAAAATATGTTTTCTAAAAAATTATAAACTGGGTTTCATCTATAAAATACTGACATATGATAGACTGTTCATGATTTCCTGTTTCTTAGGTTTTCACTAAAATTTAAAGTTACTAAAAGTAAGAATTCTAGACAATACATGTGATCTGATATGTGAAATGTACCAAAGAATATGATATGTTATAAAGGAGGCATAAAATGTGTTCTTATTAAAAATATATACATATTTTGGTCTAATGTGGAGGTTATTTAAAGGTTGATTCAAATATAGGTTTGGAAAGAAAATAAAAACAAGGTAGAATGGAATTAATAAAGTAAGAGACAGAGATGTAGAAAAAGCTATGAATGTAAAAATATATTTTTGGTAAGAAAGGTCAAACACAAAGGAGAATAATATTGTGTAAGAAAGAATCTTGTATGGTAAACTTTTATACTAGAATAAAACAACTGGTTATTTAAGAACAGGGAACTGTAGGACCAAATAGAAAGCTTACACTTGTTGTAGATGGTTTGTGCAAGCTGGGATGAGGTTCATCGAAGGGAATTTATGAAGGAATTTTGTATGAGATCAACTTGGCTACACTTAAAAGAGAAAATTTTTGGATAAAATAAAGTTGTCTTCCCCTCTTAATTTGTTCGTCCTGCCAGGACCTCTAAATTTTACTTCTATCACCTGCGGCCTCTTTTTTTAATTTTCTTGGGGGCACACTACAAAACATTTACAGTACAATGTTTGCAGTCACAATTTG
>CAUYRT010053709.1:0-11984 GCA_963574885.1 Lepilemur ruficaudatus
AGCAGGAAGAATAAGAGCCCCACTTATCCAAGTATTTGTTTTCAGAGTCCTTGAAGTTACAATGTTGCCTAGGAAAACAAGAGTCTTACCACACTGGAGCTATTCACCAATAAACTGACTACTTTTTTAAAACTGATCTTAATTCAAATATCAAAATTCTCTCGAACTTCAATTCTGTGATGCCACCATCAATAGCCAGCCAGAAAGAATGTCACCTAAGTGCTAGGCCAGGGCCATAGGGAACCTGGGGCTGTGCCAAGAATTTCCATCCTAGCTTATTGCATTATGAGAAGGTCTGGGGGGGCGGTCTCAGCAAAGGATTAGGGTAATGAGGGCAGCAGCACCTAGTAGCCATTGGCCTTCAAGGTAATGGTTTTATTTCAAGGTATGGATGTATCTCAATTAATTTGATAACTGGTATGACCATGACAGTGTTTATTGTCAGAATATCAGCCCTGCTTTTAATGCCAAACATCTTCCCCACTGCGCCGAAGTCTTCATTCCTTGTTTTTCAGTCTTTAACTCGTTGTTATCTGGTGTAAACATCTAAAAACACAATGCAAGCACAGTGGCACATAATTTCAAAGTAAAATTACATATCTTGTACAAAAGTGTACGATTTCATGAAATTCTTAAAAATGATCTTGGAGAATTACATTAATCACTGATAATGATTAATGGCATTAATCACCAGTAACTACTAATGAAGTTACTATACTTAATGTAGATAATGTGGTTAATGTAGCATAAAAAATACTATTACATTTTTCAGCGGCAGAAATATATAAAAAAACAAGGATTAACATTGGGCTCATCAAAGAGCTAGATTTTATAATCAGAGGATAAGATAGATTTTGGGGAAAACTGACAAGCACTTGATTTCTTGCTCTGATCATGTTACAAAGGTTAGAATACCTTTATAATTATGGTGAGTAATCTTTATAATTATGCTTCATAATTAGGTTCTTTTTTTGTGTTCCAAATTATAACTTTAGATATAAAGTCAAAGCCAATTTCTTTATCACTTGTTTCATTGTTGCTTCATTTTAAGTAAGGTTATAAGCTAAATTTTGTAAGTATCAGACAAAATAGACATATACATGATATCAAGTTTCATTTTTTTCACAATAAATCTCTAGTGAAAACATTTGTTAGCATTTCCTATAATGTTTAAAATGTGTTTGAAGTGACTTTAAGTGGTTTTAGAGTTTACTGTTAGATTCTAAAAGAGGGGCACCAAAACTGGACTTGGGGATGGCCAGAGGACCTTCCCAGAAAACATAAGGTCTGGAAGCCAAAGAATGAATTTGAAAATTAGTCACATATAAGGCAAGTGTTATATTTCCTCTTCCAATGGCCATCCTCTTCTAATATATGCTTTCTGCAAATCTTGGTTGTTCCCCTCCCATCACAATCATGGGTCTCTCCTATATTTAGTGCTCTCAAGTCTGCCCTTGATCTTAGCCAAAAGGCCAAAAAGCGATTACTGCTCGTCATATCTGAAACTTCAAGATTCAAAGTCCCTTCCCTGTCATGGTATTGCCTTGCAAGACACTACTAAGTGGGTGCTGAATTTGGAGTAGGCTGTAACTCTAATTTCATTCCTGCATTTCTGTTTCTTCTTAACTACATCAATGAAATCATACTGATAACTCAGGGTTCTAGAAATCCACAAATGAGGTAAGTGAGTGCATAAAAAACACTCCCACTCTTTCAGGCTCCACAGCATCTCTTCTTATAAGCAAACAGGGAGATTGAGGGGTTGAGGGTGCTAGTCAGTTACTGGCAAGCAAGGGGACAGCTAATGTTAATTCATTTTATTAGCTACAGTGGAATATACCACAGGACACCTTGGGAAACAGTGTACAAGATAATGTCTTGTTTATTTAGCACTTCAAAAGTGCAACGTCATTATTCAGATTCAATTCCACTTTTAAATCACCTGAATATTTGAGCTTCCAGTATATTTTGTAGAGGCAGTGGTGTCTAATAATGTGGTCTTAGAGCCAGATGTCCTAAGGATTTTTTTTTAATTTTTTAAAAATTTTATTTGAACTGCCTGAGTCATAATCCTGGTTCCACTAAAGTATATCACAGTAGAGTAGTCCTAGGCAATCTACTTAATCTGTTTGTGCCTTTGTATCTTCATCTTTAAAATGAAAGTATTATGAGTATCTACATCATAAAGGTGTTGTGGATTAAATTAATTAACATATATTGATGGAGCTTTGAAGTGTCTTTCAGATGGTGCACACTCAATATAGGTTAGCTATTATTACATAAATAAATAGTTAACATTTCCAAGACTCCCTTCTCTTAGCAAAATGGAAATACTAATATCTACTTTGATGTGAGTATTAAATCAAATATGCTAATGTAGGTGAAAGCACTTAGCACACATGTGAGATGGGCAAAGACTCAGAGATGTGTCTCTCCCTCAACGTTTTGAGGTTAAGCAAACTTTCCCTTGAACCCAGTTGCCATTTAAGAGAGCAGATGGAGAGTGACAAAATGACAACCGTAAAAGGGGGTTGAAATTTGAACTGGGACTGAAATAATTTGAAAAACATATTTGTAAATTGGACATGAGAAGACACCTTTAATTGGCAAATTTTAGTTCCTTCTCTCTGGTCAGTAGGACAGTTGCTTATAAAGGATCGTAAATCAAATGTAGTAATAATCCCAAGATTCTGCTCATTTTAACTGTAACTTGTAAACTTTGACTTCCTTGTTAGAACCTTACGTACACAACTGATAAATTTCTAAAAGTAAACATTCCTTGAGCTTTGTATTTTTTCTTATACAATATATCATAGTGAAGTTCTTTACTAACCTAGTTTATATCTTTGGAAGTGTGAATTTCTATTAGCATGTTCTCTCAAAACATGAACTAAATGATATGTAACAGCTGTAAGCTAGCAGAATTTTGATTTGTTTTTATACTTTCTGGTCTTCATGGTGCCATATGAGTCTCATTTCTGATTGTGCAAAATCTTGCTAGGGTTAGGGCTGAACGCTTGACACTTTGCAAAGCATGTTTTTTCTCTCTCATTTTTGTTGTTGTATGGTTAAATGCTTTAGGTTAACTCATACTTTTTACATTCTGAAAGGGGCACAGTAAATCTATAAGTGATAACTTCCAAGTTGAAACACACAGAAAGCATCAATGAAAGGATGTTATGTCATCTGCGAATTAAGCAGCAATTGGCCTTAGCCATAACTCATTAAAGGGTAGCATTTTGTTATTCTCTTTGATACTGAAGGATGTTCATATGCTTGCAATTGACAGATAGGTTTAATTTGTGCTGGTTAAAGTGCAATGAGCAAAGCAATGAAATAGGTTCCAATTTTTTTTTAATTGGACAAAGGTCTTTGCTTAGTCACAAATATATGGAGTTGCTGAGGTTACAAAATTCCTTCTGATAGGAGAGAAGTATTTCTTTGATCTCAATTTAATTTTTAAAGTGTTCACAGGGGAAGAATCAGTTTTCATCTGAATACAGCAGTCTTTCTAAAGAAATAACAAATTCATTTATCTCATACCCAACACTAAAAATTACAAAGATTGTGCTATTACAGAAACAATAATATTTATTTTCTTTTGTTTTTATTTTTCCTTACATCAAATTTCTATTTGAAATTTAGATAAATAACAAAGTTTAATTTCTAGAAGACTGCATTGTTTGTAAACCTCAAATGGTGTTCTGAAATATATCTTTTAAAAACAGGGATGCTTCCTTTGCTCCCCTCAAGCTTGAAGGAAAAAGAAAATCAAGACTCAGTAAAATCACTGGTCTCATCCTGGAATTTAAATTGGCAAGGCTGTAATTTGTACTGTAGGAAGAATTTAGTCTAGTGGAAAAGCATTTGAATACTCAGAGATAAGAGAATGCCAGTCTCCTCTGCTCCGCCATTTGCTAGTCATGTGACCTTTGGTTTAACTAAGCAAATTCAGGTTCACTTTCCTCATCTGTTAGATAAGAACTTGGGTCTTGCCCAGCTTTAAAACATCTTCCAATTCTTTTATACAATATCTTAAAATTACAATAAAAACAAAATATTAAATTAGTAATTGCCTCTGTTAAAATGCAATACTTCCCATAGAGAACCAGCAATGTTTTTCTTTCTATCCAGTGTAGCCCCTATCTTCTTGCATTCCTGAGCTTCCAGAAGATAGTAGTAAACAGATCAGATTGGGTTAATCCTAACATCAAGTATAAATATTTTACCCCGTTAAGGAATTTGAGAAACTTTCATCAGACTAGGGTCTGAAAACATATGGCAACACAAAAATCCCCAAATAAATTTGAAATCTCACCCAAAAATCAGGAAAGGAGTTAGCCTTTGAGTTTGAAGAACTTCTAAGCATCAATAGATTAAAAAGAAAACATAATTTATAATATGGTACTAAAAGTATAGCAGAATTTTTATTACACATTGATTAGAAGCTAGAAACAAACTGAAAAGGAACACACCTAAAGTATCTTTCATATCTCACTTGAGGAGACCAAGAATCACATAATGAACTGGGCTGCAGAAATTATCTGTGTGCTCCTTACATTTGCATGGAAAGTTAAACAGCTATGTACAGAATGTTCTTGAAAAATATTGATCATCATAAAAATCACTTTCTGCTTACTCTGAATCCAAATATATAGATTTCTGATAGAATATGATTATCTTAAAGTAAGATTATTTCATAAAATTTACTCTAAAGAGAAAACTGCAATGTAATAGAAAGGCAACTGAGGTAAAGCTGCATATTTTGGTAAAACACATTTTTATATAATTACAGAATATGAATATATATTTCTTTTACCATTAATTGTAGTACCCATCTATTTAAAATATTAAATTTAATATTTAGGTATTTTTTATGGGAGCCTGTAACTGTTAAGGGAATCCAAATTGCATTTATCTTCCTATACACACTTAGTGGGGGGAGACAAACACATTTCATTAAATATTTTCAACAATGGTGCTAGCTCACTGTCGTTTCTTAAAATTGAGTAATATTCCATTGTAAACATATACCAAATTTTAACAATCAACTCATGAATTGATGGGCACTTGGGTTGTTTCCATGACCTAGCGATAGTAAATTGTGCTGCCATAAACATTAAAAAGAAAAGAAAAGAAAAGAAAAAAGTAAAAGTTCTGGAAGGAAAAAATATGATGCCACATAGAAACTTGGATTTTACAAAGAAATGAGGAGTGCTAGAATGCAATAAAGATAACCATAAACAATTTTAAAAAAATTTTTCAACAATGCAAATGTTTTTAATCAAAAAATCCAATTAACCATAAAACCTTAATTTCCAAAGAACTCTAATAACAGCACAACATAATACATGGGGAGAAATTTTAGTCCTGCTTTCATTGTAGAGATTTTGTGTATGTTCTTCCTTACACATTCCGTGTTTCTATGACAGTTCTTACCATACAGTACCTGCATAATTTATGCCAGGTATGAACATTATTTATAAAAATATTACCATTATATCTAGAGCTTAATAAATATTTGTTGAGAGAATGAGTTAATGGGCATTAAAATTAAAATTTTGTGTACTTTACTTATGTATAGCCCAATTTTGTTTTATAATTGACAGAATAAACCCTGAACTGGCCCAGATTTAGTATTCTCTGGTTCTTTCATCTCAAGTTTTTAAGATTTATTTTCAAAAAAGTATATGGTTATAGCTATTGCTATTTTCTAAGAAGACAAATCTTCAAGTAGTTACACAGATTTTAAAATGCTCTTGCCTTCTTCATGTAGATTATAATCATATTATCATCATTCCTTTTAATCTTAAGAGTCTCTTGATTATTCTGCTAAAATGTAATTATTCTGGCAAAGAACAAAGTAACATTATGTTTTGGGTCTATTTTTAATGTAGAATTGTGTGTGTGTGTCTGTGTGTCTTAGGTATATAAATGAATGTGTGTACCTATATCCTAGTATAATCAATGACATTCTCATTCTAGTGCCTTAAAGGAAAAGGCCATTTTATAAATCTAAAACATAAATCAATAAACAGCACATGTTCTACAAAGCAGTCAACAAACACAGATTGAGTAAAGCCACTCACATTACTACATTCATTTAACTGTAATAAATCCTGGTCATTGATATACAAGAAATCATATCCTTTTAATGACTTAGCTGCACGTAGAGCACAAATTAGAAACTTTTGAAAGATTCATTAACCATTTGACCTATTAAGTAACTTCTAGTTCACTAAAAAAATTACTACTGTAGAAGCTGAGAAGGGTTTTCATTTTATAAAACCATATACATGTAATTATATATATAACCATATGAGAAACAGTACTTATGTCTGCGTTATTTTAACTAACTGGAATGGTTTTCTTAAAAGACAAGACTTCAGATATGTTACGTCCACAGAAAAGAGATGTCTCAGTTCTAATTCAGGCTCACAATAGATTCAGAGCCTGAACTTAACTAGGAATACCCAATCTTCTGAGAATTCCCTTTCCTTCCTTTCTTACTATTAAAATCCTACATCCTCTCTCTTGATGCCTTCCTCAATCCTCCCAAGCAGAGAATCCAATGGATATCACAAAAATAGAAAGAATTAGATTTTAATTTTTATTCTCCAGTTACTAGCCATGTGACTTTGCGTAATGGCTCAACTTCTCTAATCTCAACTTCTTTGTCAATAAAGAAGACAAATGAAGGTTGTCTACTAGTATACCCATGAAACTTAAAAGTTAAACTCTGCAATGTGCATGGCACATAAAAGATACTGCATTAATGTTTTGGGCTTTGCCATCATGCCACACATTTTATACTCACATTTTTATGTTATTTATGGTTCTATGTCACTATACAGACTATGAAATTTTATTCTTTGTTATAATATTATTATTTTGTAACCAATTAGACTGCCTTAGAAATCTTTTAGTTTCTAATGTTTAAACATAGCATAAATGCCTAGTGTGACATACACACATACAGAGAGATGGTTGCTTTTCTTGTTGAATTGATAAGTGACAATAATTGATGGGAAACTATAGCAATCAAACCTCTAATCAGAACCATAAAAATATTAAATAAGGTAGCGCATTTAAAGCACTTAGGGCTGGGAGCGGTGGCTCACACCTGTAATCCTAACATTCTGGGAGGCTGAGGCAGGAGGATAGCTCAAGGGCAGGAGTTCGAAACCAGCCTGAGCAAGAGTGAGGCCCCATCTCTACTAAAAATAGAAAGAAATTAATTGGCCAACTAAAAATATATATAGAAAAAATTAGCTGGGCATGGTGGCGCATGTCTGTAGTCCCAGCTACTCGGGAGGCTGAGGCAGAAGGATCGCTTGAGCCCAGGAGTTTGAGGTTGCTGTGAGCTAGGCTGATGCCATGACACTCCAGTCAGGTCAACAGAGTGAGAGTCTGTCTAAAATAAATAAATAAATAAATAAAGCACTTAGAACTGTGCCTCGCAGAGTAAGCACTCAATAAATATTAGCCATGTTATTATTATAAAATAATAGGTGATAAGGAGCAAGAGAGCTCTTTTAGATAAAGGGCTGGAAACAAGTCCTGATAGAAACCAAAATCCCAGGGAAGGCAACGTAAGCAAGTGAATGCTAAGCTCAGAGTGAGCTCAGAATGCTGAACCACAAGGTTGTCCTGGACAGCCTCCCAAACACAGCCCACAGGGTCCAGTGGGCAGATCAGCCCATGGGAGCAGATGCGAGTGTGGCATCAGTAGAACTCACTTCCTTCAGAAACTGAGCAAGAGTTTGAGCTGCACTCAGTGGGTTCCCCCCAAATTTGTCTCTCACACATTCTCTGTAAATCCCAGAAGACTCAATGGCTCCCTAAGGAATTTCATCATTCTATTGGATTCATTGATTTTTAGGATATTTCAAAACACTTATCAGACAAAGTCCTGTAGCCCTCCAGGCCATGATTCACTTCTGGTTGGATGATCATTTTTCATATCTTAGAGACCTTTCTCACTACACAAAGGAGTAACTAAAAGAATATTTATAGAGTTTTGAGTCTTGCCAAGTAGTATGGTAGCTTCAGATTTTCTATAGAAATGAAAACATCCATGCATATGTGTCAGAAAAGAAGACTGGCAAGATTAATCATTTAATTAAATGATTGCATTGGAAAAAAATAATATGTGAGAAATAGATGTTCATGAAGTTATAAGGAAACTTAAGCTAGGGAAGATTAGTTTTGTGGACTAGAGAGGGAAAAGCAAAAAGGTTAAAATGCAATCTGAGTCCTTAAGATGAGTTGGACTTCAACAGGTCCCATGCAGCAGCACTCAACTTTTTTGGCACCAGGGACTGGTTTCACCGAAGACAATTTTTCCATGGACTGGGGAGCAGGGGGATGATTTCAGGATTGATTCAAGCACATTACATTTATTGTGCACTTTTATTTCTATTATTATTACATTGTCACTTGCCACTCATTGATAAGGTTTTTATGTGAGCCTGCAAGCAATTAATTTATTATGGTCTCTATGTGTCAAACCTCTCTGCTAATGATCATCTATATTTTCAGCTGCTCCCAGTGCTAACATCACCACCTCAGCTCCGCCTCAGATCATCAGGCATTAGATTCTCATAAGGAGCAACCTAGATCCCTCACATGTGCAGTTTATAGTAGGGTTTGTGCTCCTATGAGAATCTAATGCCCCATTGATTTAACAGGAGGCGGAGCTTACGCAGTGATGTGAGTAAAGGGGAGTGGCCATAAATATAGATGAAGCTTTGCTTGCTTGCTCCTGTTCACCTCCTGCTGTGCAACCTGTTCCTAGCAGGCTACAGACCAATACTGATCCATGGCCTGGGGTTTGGGGACTGCAGTCCTATTGCATGCAGTGGGATAGAATCATCATATTTTTTAAACATGAATATTTGCAAGTGGCACATAGTAGGCATCCATACACTGAAGATTCAACACATGGGAAGTCATAAAATATAGAAGGGAGGAAGCTAACTTGTAGATATTTTACTACTAGATAATAAACATATTTCCAATTACAATATGAATGATATATTAATTCAACATACATAAATTTAAGATAGAGAGAATTTATTTAACAGCATATTTTCAAGTCAATCTTCATTTTCATTTATTTAATAAAGTCATCCTTAACTCTAGTTGCATTTTAAAAATCATATCCAGGCAACTTTGAAATTCAGGATCACTAATATTCTTCCATATGCAAACAAACTATCACAACTGATGATGTAACATCAAAAAATTATTATGGTAGTAAAACATCAATATATAATATGTGGGATGTAAAACAAAGCCTATCCTTATTATATCCTGAAACAGATTGAAAAGGATTCACCCTACATCTGATTAGTGAGATCGTAGGTTATTACAATGTCTGGATAAGTAAAAATTATGCTGCATTTGTTTCTATGAAATTATGATAAAATAGAAAATCAACAAAGTAACTCTTACAAATGGATTGTGATATAATCTCTATTCATTAAAAAACACCAGCAACCACAACACCAACAAACAGACAAAAATAAAAATGGCTTTGTCCTATTCATTAGAAGGTTTTTAAGTGGAAAATTTTACCCATAATTCAAACATTAAAAACTCAGATGCACTCTTCTCTATTAATCATAACTCTATCCCAAGGAGAGATTTTTAATGACTTTAACATTTCTAGTTTTGGAAAAGGCACTTTCTGAAGTTCTGATATTCACTTGTAAATTCTCTGCTCAAGAAAAATTATATCTAAGGTTCCTTTAAATTAGAAAAAATCCATGATATTAAGTGAAAAAAGAAAAATGAAATGGCAGTTGGCCATGCCTTAATGATTTAACTTGGCATCTGGTCAAATGACCTGGGCAAATGTTCTTTTGAAAAATGTCATGGAATTTTTATTAATGATGAATATTTAAGGTATCAAACCATACTCATCTTAAAGAAGACTACTTTAGCAATCTAGGTTCTGTCAAAACTGGGTTTTGAATGACTTGACCCTCATAATAATTGAACTAGTTCTGCATGTAAATGCAGTCTAAATCACCTTTCTCTCAAATGTCCAAATTCTTTCATTGAATGTGAACAAAGCATGCACCAAAAATTAAAAAGATCCACATTTACTTCTTCAGGGAACAGGGAGCTGCCATTCAGTTGCTTACTGCAATGCTAAAATTTGTGCACTTAAATTTTACAAACTTAGTTTTATAGACTATGTAATTTGAGGGAATTACTCATTTCCCAATACAATCTGCTTCCAAGTGTCTAATACAAAGGAAATATAAGTTAATGTAAAATATTGGGAGTGAGAAAATCTAAATAGTTTTTCAAGTGAATAAGCAAATTTGAACAATGACAACAACAATAATAATGTAATTCTTAATGTTTTTATGTTACTTGTAACTAACATGTACATGTGACAGGTGATTTCTTAGTGCTTTTTATGAATTTTCTCATCTATAGTCTCTGTGTCAAACTTTGTCTGGGATAAAAGCACAAGATTATGGAGTTAGTAAATGATGGAACCAGAATTGAGAGATTTTTTAAATGAAGTTCTCAAACTTCTTATTGGAGTGCAAGTTCTGTGATGTGAAAGACAAGGGCTCAAATCCCAGTGCCACCCTTACAAGTAGTGAATTTTTGTGCAAACTATGTGATTTCACTGTTCCTACAATTTTCTTATGTAGGAAACAAGGATAATACTATCTATCCCATAGGGTCTCATGAGAATTATATGAGAAGTCACATACGAAGTTCTTAGAACAGTGTTTCTGGCACATATAACAATGATTTACTGTTATCATTGTTATTATTATTTTATTGTTATTTATTTTCTATTTATTTCTCTTTGGCAACATTTTAATTATAGTTGTTGCATCTTATATACTCTAAGGATATAATAAATATCTTGGGATTTAATAAGTTAGCATAATTTCAGAAAAGATTTCTAGTATGGCAGATATTAGGAGATTCCTGCTTCAATAATGATTGTGCATTATTAAGAAATAGCTTAACTAGAAATATATTCCTGAGTATATTAAAACTTGCTTAGTCTCAAATAATAATATTGCAATATAAAAAATTAAAATTTAAAAAACAGACTCTCAAGATGGCAGATGAGAAAAACTGCCAGCCAGAGTGTCTCTCTAAGAAAGATAGATTTTAGAAGAAAGTGAAAAAAAAATAATAAACAGGCAGGCAAACAGATAAGATAAGGGTTGGAAGGAAGGGTGCTTGAAACTACAGGAGGCTCCATGGAAAGAAGTTGTGGAGGAGAACTAGAAGGAGAAAGGCCCCCAAGAGACTTGGAGACCAGTGACAAGGGTAGGTGGAGCGGTTTAATTTTCCCTCCCTTGCATCTTAAACTGCTGGTGGGCTCCTGAGCAGTTGGAGAGACCTGCCAACACCAGCCCAGAGACAGCTGCTGCCATTGAGCAGTGAGCCTCTCGTGGACAGGGCATCAGGCTCCTAGCTCCCTCAGGGCATCCCCTGACCACAGATCCAAGCCAATCAACAGGTGCCATATTGCTTCATTCTCCCCTTTCCCTTCTCTACCCATGGCTGCCAAGAGAGACAATTTAGCCACCACCTGGAAGCATCTGCAGGAAACAGGACCTTTCCTTTTGATACACTACAGTGAACTGAGGGGTACTCAGACTGTGAGCTCCCTACCCACTAGCCCTCATAGATGCTGCTTGCCTCGTGATGCCAGGAGCACAGGGCAAATCCCGAAGTGGAGAGACATTGATCCAGCTTGGGCACCCCCTGGGTGATTTGAGACCAGCACTCTTCTCCCTGGCAGGGTCAGGGATTAATCTCCGGGAGCCAGGAGACAGATCTGCTGACCAGATTCCATACATCCAGGTCTCCATTGCATTGCCGCAGGGGCACAGAAGGGATATTTGTGAACAAGCCTACTGAGCTGTGAGTCCCTTCATGGGCAGATCAGCATGCTTGAGGAGCAACATTCCTCCCATGGGAGGGCCATGTTCTCA
>CAUYRT010053711.1:0-17678 GCA_963574885.1 Lepilemur ruficaudatus
TAACTCCAAAATAGATATTTCCTTATTCCCAGACTTATGTATAAAATTCTGGAACATTGACCTCCTGATCTTCCTCCCACATAATTTCTGAATTCCATATCAGTGAAAGGCACTGCTGCCCACTCAGTTGCCCCAGGAGAAACCTGCAGTCCTTCTGTATGCATTCCCCTCACTGCCCAAACCAATTAATTACTGAGTTCTGTAGCATATGCCTCTTAAACATTTGTTAAATCAGCATACTATTTGCCATCACTACCACCTCTACCATACTTTATCTCCTGCAGAAGGCACCTACTGCAATAGCTTCTTATTTGATCTTCCCCTTATGCCATCCAGTTTCCATGCTGAAATGGGAGGGTTATTTCTGCAAATCTGTAACTTCTCACTTTGTCAGCAGCATTTACCATTACTCTCTCTCTTTCATTCCCAAATCTATGTTTCAAACACACACATTGTTTTTTGTTTTTTGTTTTTTTTAATTTCGTGGAATAAGTTTCCCACTTGCCTAGAGGCACAGCTGGTTATACAGCTCTTGAGTATGTTTAGAGCGTTTTCTCCATGTTCCTTTCCTCCTCTTTGCTAACTCCAACTACTAATTTTTTTTCTTTATGTCTTTTCCCCCTCCTCCAATTCTGGACTAGTACTTTTCCATTATTCATCTTTTGGCACCTTTTTAGCATCTTATTATTCCTCTTCTATAATATTTTGCAGGGCCTATTGTAATTTTGTGATGACTTATCTGAGTTCTACAATGTAACTCTTTTGAGGGCAGAGACTTTGCCCATCTACTTAACTATAATATACCCAGTGTCTCACCCACAGTGTCCAATACATTGTTTTGTTCTTGGCAGTATTCAATAAATAATTCTAGAATGAACCAATGAGTGGATGGATGGAAAGTAATTACGTTCAAAATGGCATTTGATTTTACTGCAAGATGAAATGGTTGTGTCCTTAGCTGGAGTGTCTTTTTAATTAAAATTTTAAGGATTTGAGCCATTCACTTTAGTATTTTGTTTGCTTGTTTTGTTTTGTTCTTATTGTCTCCTTTTGTATTCAAGAGAACTTGGGAAATTGGTTCATCCTTTCTCTTCTGTAGCTGTTGTCAAATCAAAGCCAGCTGTAAATAAAGGCAACACCCAAACTTCTTCCTTAGATTACTAACTCTGCACACGTTTATATACTTTTTTAAACTAATGGACTTTATTTTTAGAGCAGTCTCAGGTTTCCAGAAAAACTTACCAGAAAGTACCCAGAGTTCCATATATCACTTTGCCTTCACACACAGTTTCCCCTATTATTAACAACTTGCATTAGTGTAGTATATTTGTTACAACTGACAAATCAATATGGATACATTATTATTGACTATAATTAATAGATTAAATTTAAGGCTCACTCTTTGTGTTGTATAGTTCTAGAAGTTTTGACAAGTGTATAATGTATGTCATGCATCCACCATTATTACAGTGTCATACATAATAGTTTCACTTCTCTAAAAATTCCCAATGCTTCATCTATTCATAGCACTCTCCTTCCTCCTGACGTCCTGGCAACCACTGATCATTTTACTGTCCCTATAGCTTTGCCTTTTCCAGAATGTCTCATATTTGGAATAATGCATTATGTACCCTTTTCAGTTTGGTTTCTTTCCCACTTAACAATATGCATTTTAGGTTTTTCCGTATCTTTCAAAGCTTGATAGCTCATTGCTTTTTACTACTTAATAATATTTAATTGTATGAACATATGATAATTTGTTTATCCATTCACATATTGATGGACATCTTGGTTATTTCCACACTTTGGCAATTATGAATAAAGCTGCTATAGACATTTGTGTGCAGATTTTTGTGTGGACATGAGTTTTCATTTCAGTTGATAAATACCAAGGAGGGTAGTTGCCGGGTATTACGGTAAGAATATATTTAGGTTTGCAAGAAAGTACCAAATTGTCTTTAAAAGTGGCTGTACCGTTTTGCATTTCAATCAGCAATGAATGAGAATCCCTGTTGCTCCACATCCTAGTCGGTATTTGATGTTTTCAGCATTTTGTTTTTCTGCTACTCCAATCAGTGTCTAGTGGTAGCTCATTGTTTTAATTGCAATTCCTTAATAACATATGATGTTAAGCATCTTTTCATAGGCTTATTTGCCATCTGTATGTCTTCTTTGTAAGGTATCAATTCAGATTTTTTGCTTATTCTTTAATTGGGTTATCATTGAGTTTTAAGGATTCTTTGTACATAAAATTTTTGGTTGAATTCCCCCCGCCCCCATGCTGTGGATAATGTCACTATAAGTTCATGTGCACAATTTAAATTAAAAATAGTGCCAAATTATGTTATTTTAATGATATACTCCAGTACTCATTTTCATACATCCTTGCCAGTGCTAAGTGTTATCATTTAAAAAATATCTGATAATTGTCTACATATAAATTTTAGAAGCAGCTAACAACATGAACTTTAATTTCTAAGATAAGTCAAGACTATTTACAGGACTATGCTGTTTGGAGT
Organism: Lepilemur ruficaudatus; assembly: GCA_963574885.1. Lineage (NCBI taxonomy): Eukaryota > Metazoa > Chordata > Mammalia > Primates > Lepilemuridae > Lepilemur > Lepilemur ruficaudatus. The sequence goes on from CAUYRT010053711.1 coordinate 2,520, forward strand.
GAGGCAAGAAAAGCATAAATTCTGAAAATAAATTAAGAAAAAAAACCCTCTTTAATTTTTTTCCCATACTTATCAGAAGCTGTTTACCAACTTATTTTTGTTTGAAGTGTGACTTTTTTTCCCTTCTCTTCCCAACCTCTCTTGCAAAAAAAAGAAGTGGGTTTCTGCTAATGAACTGAGCAGACATCTAATATTTTTTATGCCTTTTGAGCTGTGTACCTTAATATTTGGATACTTGATAATTTGTTTTATTATGTAATTGATAAAATGGTGATGTATATTAATGTTAGTTCACCCATATATTTATACTGTTTGGGAATATGTGGTTATAGTTCTGTGGGAAAAACAATTTGTCAGTGTTCACCAGCTTGTAAAAACTTAGTGTGAGAGCTTAAACATTTAAATTAATAATGAAATGCAAAAAAAAAGAAAGAAAGAAAGAAAGAAAGAAAGAAACAAACAAACAAAGAAAGAAAGATGAAACCCTGCTCACTCCAAGCATGAAGTATTTCATTTCAAAAATACGTATTGACTACTTACTATGTTTGCTAGGTGTGAAATAAACACTGGACCTGTATGATTAAGAAAGCCGATGAAGTCTCAGAGGACTGTAAGTTATGGTGGGAAGTATAGATCATCTCAGAGAACTTAAATATTATTAATTTAAAGAATTAAAAAACAATTGCCTGGGCTAGAGTTCAGTGGCATCATCGTAGCTCACTGTGACCTCAGACTCCTGGGCTCAAGGAGTTCTCCTGCGTCAGCCTCCTGAGTAGCTGGGACTACATGTCAAAACAACCAGCTAATTTTTTCTATTTTTTGTCGAGACGGGATCTTGCTGTTGCTCAGGCTAAGAAAAGTTAAATTTTAGTGGTGGGATGCATACATAAATATTAATTAATAGCAACAATAACAAAATAATAGATCATTTATTAATGGTCAGGAAAAAATTATTTAGCATCTTTTTGGTGAAAGCACATTGAAGAAAGCAGACAAAAATTTCTGTCTTATAGAGCTTGCATTCTAATAATACTTCTATAATATGTAAGTAAATTTTGAAAGCTTATAAGTACTCTGAAAGTCAACTGATCTGGGTAAAGGAATTAGGTGTCAGATGTGAGATGGATTATAAAGGCTATGTATAGAATTACCATAAGATGTATCACAAATAGTGAAATATCTCCAAGGAAGTGACATAATAGCTCAGATATGAATGACAGTAAGGAAATATCTATTTAAAGATCACAGGGAGGCAGGAAGAACATTTGTGCAAAATCTATAAGGCAGAAAATAACTTGCATGTCTAAAGTGGGAAAAGAAAAAAAAATAACAATGTGCCTGGGGCCGAGAAATCACTGAGTCACACTTAAGTAGGTTTAAAAAAAAGGAATGGGCCAGATCATACAAGGAAGGCTATGCAAATGTGGGTAAGGAAGGCATATATAAAACACGTACTTTTAGACTTACATGTATAATCATATAATATTGTTATCTTTAAAATCTGTATTTCTTAAATGTGTTCCATATGTATGAGTTTAAATATATGCATTTGTATGTTGGGGTTTCTGAAAAAAACCGCTTAATAATATAAATGAAAGGATAGGTACTGAGTTCACTTTGGTACCTGCTTTCACTGAGCCTTTCGTAGGGTGGATTGATTTCTCTGAATCAGTGTTCCACGTGAAATGTTAAGAGCATGGCCAATTGATTGGTCACACAAGAGGGTGGGCAAGGAGTATAAAGTGAAAGGCTGGGGAAGTCATAACGTGGAATAAGGGAATCAGGTAACAATGCACCTGCGTGGGGCAAAAGGCAGAAACAGAGTGGCATGATAATGAAATGTCAACAGCATCACTCCAAACAGTACATAAGAATTCAATCCAGTGACACAGTATGTTGGGAATGTAACTTTTTTATATAATCATCTTATTCAATTTTTCTGTGATAACTATTTTATAGTTTTCTAACTCTTATTCATCAAAGTAAAATATATGTGTGTATATATATGTACACACATAAATAAAATTTAGTCAATTTTTACATTTCACCCATTCCTTGTGTTCATAACCAAGATTCAAGGGAGGCTTATGTTATATCATGCCATAAGGTAGGGTCAAATGGTAGGGTCTGCAGAAACATCTTTCCATGATGTCATTTTAACGTGCATTGTCCAGTTTAGGCTTCAAATATTAGTCCACACAGATGGACACCTCATTCCCATCCACAGTCCCTTTGAGATCTGTTGGCCTCTTTCTACTTCCATGTTAATCCTAGGAGCACATCACTTACCCTTGCTTTGTAATGAGTCCATTAGACATCAAGCCTCTGGGGAGCTCTATCTAAGGTTCAGTCTTCTCGTACCTTTGAGCTCTCCCCAAGTGCCAGCAGCACTAGTAAAGGGACATAACTCCTCACTTCTATTAAATTTCTTGAATCCATCTTGATCTTTCTTTGACTGATTTTGCTCTTTCTCTGGGATTCAGCCCAAGAAAGAGGAACTCATTACTCATTCTTTCCCTTCTGCATAGTCCTTCACCAACTTCCCTGCACCTCAGGAAATCCTTTTCCCTTTCCGAGTATCAGGGATGAGAATCACTGCTCAACTGTCAACACATCCCACATGCCCCCCAATTCTGTTGTCTTTGTTCTAAATCCTTACATTCCCCAGGAGGGCGTAGCTTAGAAAATTTGAAAAGCTTGAAAATATTATTATCATTTTTCTGTCTTCTTCTTTTTGTTTGCACATTCCTCCCTTGAGGGAAGATAGATAGATTGTAGTCCTGGCACCAGGTTTGGTGAGGAAACAAGAACCAAGGATCTCAACGTCATAAAATGCAAGAAAAAAATTAACTCATTATCCCAACTTTTTTTTGTCACATCAATGAATAATACGGAAAGATGAGACCTTAGACTAGGACATAACATAAAAAAAGATTTTGTCTTAAAGACAAGTCACAGATGCAAAGAATTGAAGTGCCAACTTTTATATATTACTTAAATACATGGTAAATTTCACTCCCAAAATACAGTAAACAGAGAAATAATTTTTATGCATAGAAATTTTAATTGTAAAAAGTAACTGTGAGATGATAGATATGTTTTGTTTCACCATAGTAACCATTTCACCATGTATATGCATTTCATGTTGTAAACCTCAAATATACACAATAAAATTTGTTTTTTAAAAATGACCCATACTGAAGTACACCGAATCCTCAGAATAAAAAATAACCACAAATAATTATGAAAACAAGAAAATTTAAATTGAAAATTAAAGTTTTCTTTATTTCAAGATATTATAATATTTTTTTTCCCGCTTGGCAGTCATTTGAGTGTAATATATTACAGTAGTTTGTAAAAATCATACTACGTATCATTTTAATTTGATTCACTTCCAGTAACAGCAACACCCTGAGAAGGAAGCAAGATATGGATTTACTAAAAGAGGATTTTTTTTTTCTATATAGGAGACTGTAGATTTAACAGACTTCTTTCCAAAGAATATTTGACTATGACATTCATAGGTAGAGGAAATGTCCACATTCAATCTTTTATTCTCTTTTAGCTTATGGCTCACAAGAAGCCACTATTGAAAGTCATTTGTACAGTCTAGGTAGATGTGTATTCTTAATTTTACAAAAACATTTAAGATTAATAAAAGTGTTAATTAAAAAAATGAAGGAAGAATATAAAATTTCTTATTAAGTATAATTGATAACTCAAATATTATTTGAAAGGTCAATAAGCACTTTAAAACTGTTGAATCAAGTACCGAGCAATTAATTCATCTAATATAATTATATGTATTTAGCAAATGACATATTCCTTTTATCATTACATTAAAATCCATATTTCATTATGCAAAACAAATTTTGAAAGATACATGTTGCTGCATAGTATATAAAATACGAATCAATTTTTGAGTCATGATAAAAATCAGTTCTTTCAATCAGACAATATTTGTAGTTAGTCTTCATTTTTTAAATATTATTTTAAAAAATAATCTTATTTTTATGTATTCAGTAAATTTTAATTAGGTAACTATATATGCCAGAGTGTGCCCAACAAAAGATGAACCTCAGAGATGAACAAGACACAACCTTTGTTCTCAAAAGTAAGAGTCTAGTGCGAGGTACACATAAGATCAAGGTTAAAAAAAAGTACAATAACTGATAAAAATAGAGAAATTTAGAAGAATTTAATGGATTTCTTGGAGAGGTGTCTAATTAGGCTGAGGTAAGAGAAAGAGGATTAGAAAATGTTTCCAAATGGAGGTGATGTTTGACTAAGTAGTGAAGAGTTACAGTGAAGGAGGAGGCCAAAAAAGAACATGTCAGAAAATAAAAGCTCAGAAGCAAGGAAAAGCTTGGCATATTTTGGCAACTCTAAATAGGTTAGAATACCCATAACCTAAAATGTGTGTGAGTTGCTAATGAGAGCAAGGCTGAAAAAATGATGGTAAAGACCAAAACATAATGTGCCCTTTTATGGTGAACTGAAAAGCTTGGACTTTATTTGAAGGTTCCCTCACAGATTTTAATCATGATTGTGACATGATCAGAATTGTATTTTTAATCAATTTTTTAATGTAGTTTCATCTGGTCATATTTAGAAGTGAAATCTATAATTCAGTCCCTATGTCAGGAAGATGACAGAGTCCTTAAGAAATGAGTAAAAATATATGATACGATACAACTCACTTTAATTTGTATTTCAGGGGGTAGGATACTGTCCTTCCTTGTAGGACATCATAACATTAACATGCATGAAGATTCTGGAGAAATGGAACCAACTAGGGTCCAGCCATAATATTTTCAAATCAGCATACAACCTACTAGGATTATGTTACAAGAGTTAGAAACACACATTGTTTATGATCTCAGATGTTAGCAGCATCAAAACTATTATGTTAGGGAGGACAGTAGCATCTAAAGCTTCAAGTTACTCATGGATCATGTTTACTTTATAGGACCAAGTTTGAAGTGAGTTTTGTAAGAAACAAGTATTACCAATAGTGCTACATTATTTGGATTTGTTCACTTAGAGAAAAACAAACAAACAAATCTATTCACTGATAGGCAGTTGATAGAAGGTCTTGCCCATCTGAGTGACATAATGTAGAAATGAAAGAAAGAGCTGCCTCGATCTTCTAACCCAGGAAAGTTTTGATCGTTTATTCAAATCAGAGGCAATTTGCTATCTAGGCTAGAAATAAATAAACAAAACACAGATTGAAAATAGGAATGTAGCAGGAAACTAAACAAGGACTAGAAACTTTGAGATAAGAGGGCTTAGAAATCTGTAGTAGAGAGTAGATGGCTGTGAGATTGAATTTATATATTATCTTAAACAGAGTCTTAGAAAAGTAGCTAAATCTAAAGATATATTTGACTTTAACAACAACAGCAATCACCAAATAATTAACATGCTTCGGGCAAGCAGAATAGAGCAGATAGAGTGAGCAGAGGAGAAGGAAGAGCTTCCAGAGATTCATCAGCTTTAGCAACCAACTGGAGAGATGAGGGAGGGAAATTTTAGGTCTTTACAGGTATTCCTATATCTCAGGTCAAAGGCTCATGAGTACAAGCTCAAAGGGGAAATTAAGCAATAGTTCTGTGAATATTATTAAGAAATCCCAGGCTTCAAACCTTTTCTAGAATTAAGTCAAAGTGGTTTGGTTTGGGCAAGTGTTCTCAAAGTTTTTGGTTTTCAAGAATTATTAATAACACAAAAGAGGCTTTGTTAATATGGGCTATATCTATTGAAATTTATCTTATTTCAAATAAAAATTGGTAAATTAAAAATAAGACATTAATTTAAAAAATCTATTGTATATTAACCTAAATAACGTGTTTCTGTGAAAGTCATATTTTTCAAAACACTGAGAGAAGTAGCATTGTTTTGTAATTTTGCAAATAACCTTAACACCTGTCTAAATAGAAGACAGCTGGATTCGCATCTCTACTTCTGTATTCAATATGCTGAGATAAGTTGTTTTGTTCAAAATGTATAATGAAAATCCAGCCTCACAGAGCAATGAAGTTGGAAAATAGAGAATTTTAATAGTATTTTCAAATAATTGTGAATATACTTTTATGATACTATGCCAAAACTCAAGAAGTAGTTGTTTCTGAAAGATTAGTTGCAAAGTGAAATTTAAAACCACATGAAGAAACTTTCCATATTCTGATAAATTTATTTCACTTCAACTTTGAATGGAACTTAAACATTTGCATGATTTTGTAACATTATACACTTGCCATTTGACAGATATTTGAGTTTCACTGGTAAACTGGTTTTTAAAAGGTTTATAAACATATAAACCTCAGGGCAACATAATCATAAGTGCCTTGACCATCACACTCTGTAGGTGTGGCTGTGCCTTGTGACTTCTTTCCAAAAAGTTCCATTTGAAAAAGGGTAGTACAGGGTGGAGTTGGGGGCCTGTTGAAGGAGAGTAACTTTACATGAGAAAAATGTGACAAACACTACTTCAGTCAGGTGATCAAGGTCAACATAAAAGTCATTAACCATGTTGATAGTATGTAAACTTGATATGATGTGACAAAATGACCCTTTATCTCTGTAGTCTTCCCATCACCCAGTCTTCTCTTATCATGAGATAATACTTCCCATAAACCCAGTCTTATGAGAAAAACACTGGGTAAATACCAATAGTGGGGCATCCTGAAAAATACCTGGCCAGTATTTCTTAAAATGGTTGAGACCATCAAAAATGATGAAAGTCTGAAAAATCGCCACACACAGGAGAAGCAAAAAGAAACCTGACAACTGAACATAATGTGGTATCTTGAAACAAGAAAAGGATATTACATAAGGAATAAGGATATTATAAACCAAGAAAATCTAAGCAAATTTGGACTTTAGTTAATAATAATATTGTTTTGTTAATTATAACAAACGTAGGATACAAATATAAGTTGTTAATAACAGGGGAAACTGGAAGTAGGATGTATGGGGACTCCCTATACTATCTTCCATTTACTTCTGCAAATCTAAAATTGTTCTAAAATATGTAACCTATGAAATCACTTAAAAAATCCTTCCTGAATAGAGACCATGATTCCTTCATATATTATTCCCCAAAGAAAACACAGGACTTAAATCTATTAGGGGATTGAATTCACTTTGTCACAAAAATTTGTATTAAGATGTCAGTTCTTCTCAAATTGATCTATAGATTAATCAATCTCCCTATTAAAATCCAAACATATTATTTTGCGGGTATCAACAAGCTGATTCTAAAGTTTGTATAGAGGCAAAAGATCCAGACTAGGCAACGTCATTTGAAGAAGAAGAAAGTCTGACAACTGATACTATTAGACTTCAAGACTTAAAATAAAGCTAAAGTATTCAAGACAGTATGGTATAGGCCAAAGATAAGACAAATAGATCGATGGAACTGAGTAGAGGTCCCAGAAACAGACCTACAGAAATATAACCAACTGATCTTTGACAAAGGAGCAAAGGCAATTCACTGGAGCAAGAACAGTCTTTTCAAAAAATGGTACTGAAACAATAGGACATCCACGTTCACAAAAAGGAATACAGACACAGGCCTTACACCTTTTACAAAAACTAAAACAAAATGGATCATAGATCTAAATATAAAATCCCATACTATAAAACTCCTAGGAGATAACATAGGAAAATATCCAGGTGACCTTGGGATTGATGATGGCTCTTTAGACACAACATCAAATATATCCATGAAAGGATCAAAAAAGCAATAAATTGTACTTCATTAAAACTAAAATCTTATGTTTTTTGAAAGATACTGTTAAGAGGATAAAAAGGATAAGACAATCACTGGGAGAAAATCTTCGTAAAACACATGTCTGATGAGACTTGTGTCTAAAATATACAGTTGACCCTTGAACAATGCGCAGTTTAAGGGAACTGAACCCCCTTGCAGTCAAAAATTAGTGTATAACTTTTGATTTCCCTAAAACTTAACTGCTAATAGCCCACTATGGACCAGAACAATAACATAAACATAAACATTTGATTAACATATTTTGTGTGTTCTATGTTTTATGTACTGTATTCTTACAATAAAGTAAGCTAGAGAAAAGGAAGTATTATTAAGAAAATCATAAGGAAGAGAAAATATATTTACTATTCATTAAATGGAAGTGGATCGTCATAAAGGTCTTCATCCTTGTCATCTTCATGTTGAGCAGGCTGAGGAGGAAGAGGAAGAGGAGTTGCTGGTCTTGCTGTCTTGGGGTGGCAGAGGCAGAAGAGGTGGGGGAGGTGGAAGGCAGGTCAGGAGAGGCAGACACATTTGCTGTAACTTTATAGAATTACACCTTAATTTCTGTCTGTTTTGCTTTTCCATTTCTCTAAAAATGTTCCTATGTGGTACCAATCCTTCTTCCACCATTTGCTTTAGTTTCAGTGCCCATATTATGCAAGGGTCCATGTTGTAAAAGAAGTCAAAAGCACTCTTGAATCATGGGAATCCTTCTGTTAGGTTGTCTAATGTCAATTTGTTTTCTGTGACTGCTTCTTCTATGTCTTCTTCCTCATCATCTGACACTAGTTCAGAAGCACTCATCTCCATCAAATCATCTGCTGCTAATTCCTATGGTGTGGCACCTATTAGCTCTTAAATTTCTTCAAGATCCATGTCTTGAAACCCTTTGTCTCCCTTCACCCACTCGCCACTTTTTGCCATATTTTCCCCAGCAGGGATGTGTTGTTTCGGACTTGATTTGCTTTCATGGCTTTTCTGTAACGACATCTTCGATGGTATAATCCGTCCAGATTTTCATGTTGTTCTCTACTGGGGTTCTCTTCCATACCACTGACAGCCCTTTCCATAGACTAACATGTGTAATGAGCCTTAAAGGTCCTTAAGACCTCCTGACCTACAGGCCAAATTAGAAATGTTGTGTTCGGGGGCAAGCAGACCACTTTGACACCTTTGGTATTGAACTCAGTGGGGTGGCCAGGGACATTGTCCAGTTTGAAAAAAACTTGAAAAGACAGTGCCTTACTAGGAAGGTACTTCCTGACTTCACAGACAAAGAATAGATGAAATCAATCCAGAAAATGTGTTCTTGTTGTCCATGCCTTCTTTGTATAATCAAAATACTGTTAACTGGCGTTTATGTTTTCCCTTCGAGCCTTGGAGTTCAGCAGCCAGGAAAGAACAGTCTTGACCATAAATTCTATTGCATTTGTACAAAACAGTAGACTTAGTCTATCCCTTCCTGCCTTAAAACCTGGAGCTCACTTCTTTTCCTTATTAATAAATGTCCATTGTAGCATTTTTTCCAGAATAGGGCATTTTCATCTGCATTAAAAACCTGTTCAGGCAGGTATCCTTTCTCCTCACTGATTTCCTCAGGGTACCTGGAAACTCATCTGCTGCCTGTAGGTCAGTAGAAGGTACTTCTCCTATTATCTTGGCATTTTTTTAATGCCAAAACTCTTTCTAAAATCATCGTGCCATCCTTTGCTGGCATTAAATTTTTATAGCTTTAGATCCTTCACCTCCCTTTTGCTTGAAATTGTCATATAATGACTTTGCTTTTTCTCAAATAGTATTAGAGGCTATGGTGTTATGCCTTTCTTATAGCATTCTTGCACCCACATAAAAGCTGCTTATTCAATGTAAGATAAAAAAGATATTTTGCAAAAAGTACAAGATTTTCATGCCTGCTGGTGTAGCTGCAGTGATGGCTTCAAAAATTTCCTTTTCATTTTTTACGGTGGTCGTTACACTGGATTCATTTATCTTGAAGTGATGGCAACAGCTGCTGTAGACCTCAATCTATGGGACATACCAAGCAATTCAACTTTTTCTTGTAATGTCATGACTTTTCCTTGCTTCTTGGGAAGACTTCCAGCATCGCTAGTGGCACTACATATGGGTCCCATGGTGTTATTCAAGGTTTACGGTATTGCACTAAACACAATGGAAAAGATCACTTTTTACTGTGATATGCAATTTAGCGGAGAGACAAACTGCTCATGCAGAGTTGATGAGCGTAACCTGGCATTTTAAGCAAATATGATACTTGATAGCAATAGGAGGTGCCTATGAAATTATTACAGTGGTATAGTATATACTATAGTTAATTTTATTTAGTTATGATATAATACTACTTCTTTACATTTTATTTACATTTCTTTCACTGTGAATGGTACCATATATGGTTTGTAAGCGTTTGTGTGTGTAAATTTTGATTTTAACTTTTTATAATACATTTGTGTATACCTTATGGTAGTAAATGATAAAATAGAATAGTCTCTACATACAATATTTTATGTATTCATGACATACCTAACTTTTTCTTATTTTTTTTTATTTTGCTAGGCCATGTTTTGCCTGAGTTTTTTCAAATTGTCACAAATCTCAAAAAAATTGTCCAATACAGTTATTGAAAAAAACCTATGTGTAAGTGGAGCTGCATGGTTCAAACCTGTGTTGTTCAAACCTGTGTATCATTCTGTAGTAGAGACAGTTTCAACCAATGCCTAAAGATTGGCTCTTAAAAGGACTGAACCTAGTAGCCACCAAAGAAAATTTTCCTGGTCTAAACTCCCAACAGAAAGAAAAAACAAACGAAAACAAAACAGAGGAAACGTGTACATTTAGTATGGGCAAGTAGGCGTAAGTACTTTAAATAGAGGATATTTCTTAAGGAATCACAGCCCTTTAGAATAGCCTGATAATACAATTGTACTGAATTATCAAAGTAAAAGCTAAAATATGATCTATAGCTTTTAAGAAAATGTTTTAAAACTATATACATGCTTAGAATAAGAGTTTGCACTTAAATTGTAAATTTTGGTTACCTAGATAATTCAATTATGTAGAAAAACAAATTTACTAATGGCCTTCATTTATTATATTATGCTAGAATTATGTGCCCTGTCTTGAAACCAGGGATAAAAATAACCAACTTTTACCAAAATTCATCTGGCATTTTAACAATTGACTTAAATCATTTATCATGATTTTAGTGAAATAACCTCTAAAAAGCAAACATGCCTCCTTTGACTTACTCTATTTTGTAGTAATTCAAGAAGTACATCTTTACAATGTATGGATTAAAACTTTGAAACTATTCCTGCTGCTTTAAGCAACAGAGTCAGTGCAAAAACAGAAAAGTGAAGCTGACTTCATGCTGAGGGACGATGCTATTATCCCTTGGAGGACCTGTGTAAACCCTCAGGAAGGCAATAGCCTTTAGGACTAAGCCATACAGAATCAAGAATACTGCTCTCTCTTGCCTCAAGGCAATTCTTCATCTAGCTCTATACATCATAAACTCTCAAAGTCCTCTGCAATTGACAAAATATTCAATTAAAATAATCGACTGTCATTTATATTCCTTGAGCACCCATTATGTCCATGCCATCCTGGTAATGATGATATGACACTTACTGTTAGGAATTTGAGCATAAACTTATCTTATTAAATAAATCAGACTTCTGTATGAGTTACCTTTTGGGAAAATATGAATAGTGCAATTGATTTTTCTGAATCTACTTACCGTGTTATAAATAATGCTTTTAACTTTCAAGCTATCAATCTGACTGTATGCATTGTGTGTATGTGTGTGTACACTTAGTGATAGATGGATAGATATAGACAGACATATCCATTAAACTCTTACTGTATCTAGATAAAGTGATTTTAACACGTGGCCATTAAGCACTATTGATAACATAGCCCCTGCCCACCAAGCTTCTCCTCTAAGGCTTTGTAAATAGCATGTTTTGTAGAAGGGTAGGAGGATGAGTGGGTGCCATTGCCATGGGTCTCATACCTAATCGAGGCCACTTTCTGTGGCCTTGCTATGCCCTATTATGCCCTCTTTGGGCTGCTGTTGTTGATGTAGGATACTGGCCTCCCCTTCTAGTGCCAGAGTCCAGCCTGTGCAGGGTGGCCCTGCACCAGAGGGGTTCCTCATGAAGTGGACTGTGAGTTTTACCTAACTGCCCTGTCCTTCCCTGAATAGATATGTGGACCAGGGGCCAGGCAGAGTGAGGCCACAAAACAACCTCAAACTGGATTCAACACAACTAAGTCCTTTGGATATCTAGCCTCTTTGATTGAATTTGGTTTGTGTCAAATTCCTATTTTGCCATGAAAATTTTTTTCTCTAGGACTCCATTCAAGGCCTGGAGCCTATATATCGATGCTTTAGCTATGGTTTGATGTTTTACATCTGTGCTCCAAAGTAGCACATACTGAAATGGCAAAGTTTTGTTCAGTTTTTAAATATATATTGTATAATTTTATTTATAATATAAGCATTTGTTTGAGGAAACTATTAATTCTCCTATATTTAAACTCTTTTTTGGTGTGAATTTCAGAAAAACAAATTTCTTTTAAATTATGTGAGATTATCTATGAGAAAAGACATTCTGCAAAGTTATAATCAAGTGCTGTGATGTTTATATCAGGGCCTCTAATTTTTACTCTCTTTGACTTAAACATTCTATATGTTTTCTGTTTCCATTGACTTTTGTAAGTGGAATTACGTCACTTTGACACCATCTCATTGGCAATAGAAACGGCATTCAAGCCTGGTCTCTGTGATTTCTAACTAGATCTGTTTCTCTGACCACATAGCATCTTCTTCAGTGATAGCACAGGATTCAAGAGCTGTGCTTGGATCCCTGTACCACACGGTTTCCATCAGAGACAGGAACTTGCATTCCAGACATTGTGCTAAGTAGACATAGTGCATGAACATATATAATCCTACAATATACCTATTTACCCCTTTCAGAAAGAGTACACACACATTGACTAAGTTCACACAGTTTCTGAGTGATTGAGCCAGAATTTGATCCAGGCAGACTGATTCTACAATTTTTGTCCTTGTCTACTAGCTATTCTGGGTGGTGTACTGTAAGTACTGCCGGTAGTGATTTTGAACACAGATGCATACATACAAATTGGATTTTATTTTTAAATCAGGTTTGGGGGAACATATGGCAGTGTTAAAAGTTCAAATATTGTTTTCAGCTAATATTATGGATTAGGTTACAAGAGACTTCATATTAAAACCATTTGTTCCAGATAGGAAAAATTACCTAAAACTTTCTTTAGCTTTAACTCATAGAGTAGTTTTTAATCTCAGTCTTTCAAGAGACATCATAATCTACATGGCCAGGTTAGGAGTTCATTAAGGGTTCTTTAGGGATGCTGGACCTTCAAAAGGGATTATTTGAAACTGAGACTTGAAACTGAAAACTCCAATACCCTGAATAGTTAACAAGCAACAAGTCAACTTAAATTCACCCAGATGAAATATCAGATGTTTATAACATAAAATTATGTTTTTCATTTCGACTAAGACAACCACATGGGTTAGAGACTATCTAACTCCAAAACATGTATACCATATAACTTAATAGTACATTAATTATGACATTAATAGTACATTAATTATGTTATGAAACAATGATCTAGGACTTGATGAGGAGTTTTGGGAACCAAATGGAAAATTAAAAAATAGATCTAAATCAGAGATTCTCAATCCTGACACTTGGGCATTTTGGGCTGAGTAGTTCTTTGTTGTGGAGCACTATCTGTGTATTGTACAATGTTTAGCAGAAGAATTCTTGGCTTGTACCCACTAGATGCCCAATAGCATCCCCTCCAAGGCATAGCAGTAAAAAATGTTCCCGGACATTGCCAAATATTTTCTGGGGTGTAAAATCACTCCTGGTAAAGAAGAACTGATCTAAATGTTTACGTCTATACAAACATTTGGCAAACTCTAAATGAATTTTTCTCATTAAAAAAGAAAAAGGTAAGAGGTTCATGAGAGAAATTCTCTCTGAAAGTATAATATTAGCCCTGAAGAGATAGTTAATATTTAAAAAAAAAATTAGAGGAATCATAGGCAATATACTGTTTTTAAAATATATAAAATATAAAAATATAACATAAAAGTAATAAAAAATAATTCACTGGCATGTATTGATGAAGTTTTTCTGGCAAACACATCAAAACCTTATTTTCTTTCTTCATGTAACTCAGATTTTAATTTTGCCTTGATCTTCAAACCAAGATTACATATATAATCTTGAGCATATACTTTTAGGTAGAGACATATCTATTTCAAGGAAGATTTAAATGAAAGGAAGCATTAATTTACATAAAACCAGAGAGAAAAATTGTCCTATAAAACTCTTTATACCTAGGCTAGTGGATTCAAATGCAAACTATATCTCTCATACATAAAATGAACTCTCACCCAAAATAAATGACTTGATAAAGATACACTGGAAATTTGGTCATGAATATTTTAATATCTTTTTTCTCTACTAATTTTTTCTCCTTTGTGTTTGATATAAATGATACATTAATAGCACTGAGCCTCTAGTCTATTAGAATCTCTAGGAAAGACACTTCATTTATCTTGATCACAGTTGCTTTTGTAATCCAGTTGCCCTTGCTGGATCTTGTCCTGATTCTGACCTTAAGTGATGAACTTTGTTTCTCAGTGTCGTTTTATGCCCTGTCTTCACTGTTTGTAACCCTAACTAGGCAATCTCACTCTTTATAAGGCTGATGTTTCAAATAATGAATGTACTAAATTACAGCTCTGTATTCTAAGTAGAATGTTTGTGAGCTTTGAGTAATTTTGTCAGAAATGGAGGTTCCTTTTTCACTGCTACAAATCATTAATCTTAATCTGTTGATTCTTTAGTCAAACTATTATCTGTTCAAGGCTTGACAAGAGGTCCTTAATAAATGCTTCCTAAGAAGAGAATTTGCTCTTGTTGTTTGCTTCTGTGTTTGTTTTGTAAGACCAATGTGTGGAAGCCTTTTAAAGTTCTCAGTTTAAGAAGTCTAGACAACATCAGTATAGTCAAATTTTTTTTTTTACTTTTTTTTTTTTATTGGGGGAAAACTACAAAGCATTTACAGTATAATGTTTATAGTCACAATTTATAGTGAGCTGATTTCCCAAAATATATTACCACTCCAGTTGACTTATCTTGTTACATTTAAAAATGTACTCTGTCAAAGTAGTCCACAGAGTACATACATAGTGCTCCAACTGTATCTACGTACAACCAACACTCCATTTTAAGTGTACAATTAAATGATTTTCAGTGAATTTACCAAGGTGTACAGTTAATCACATGAATCAGTTT
>CAUYRT010053712.1:0-32053 GCA_963574885.1 Lepilemur ruficaudatus
TGCTCAGTGTGTGTTAATTATTATTGTTATTCATAAAGAAATTTGAGGGGTATTTGCTTAGCTTCTTACAAGGTCCAGGCCCTGATGGTGGAGGCACAAGGACAGGGGCCAGGATGTAAAGGTTAAGGAGAAGTAAGAGCATGAGCATTGCAATGGGGAAGTCCTTCCCAGAATGGATTCTTTTTTTTTTTTCCCTCTTTGAGACAGAGTCTGGCTCTGTTGCCTGGGCTAGAGTGTTGTGGCGTCAGCCTAGCTCACAGCAACCTCACACTCCTGGGCTCAGGCGATCCTGCTGCCTCAGCCTCCCGAGTAGCTGGGACTACAGGCATGTGCCACCATGTCCGGCTAATTTTTTTGTATATATACTTTTAATTGTCCAGCTAATTTCTTTTGATTTTTTTGAGTAGAGACAGGGTCTTGCTCTTGCTCAGGATGGTCTCGAACTCCTGAGCTCAAACGATCCTCCCGCCTCGGCCTCCAGAGTGCTAGGATTACAGGCGTGAGCCACCACGCCTGGCCCCAGCATGGATTCTTTAACATGGGATCCTGGACAGCCCTCAGGGAGCCGGGAAGCTGCCTGCTGGCGGTGCAGGCTCCCCGGTGGGCCTGCGTGTACGTTCCTGGGCAGCTGGTGCGTAACTTCTACCGGCTCCCTGCTGCTGGAGAAAGTTGATCGGGGAAGGTGTGGGCAGAGGAGCTGGCTGAGGCCTTGCTGTCGGGCCAGCCTGGACAACCGTGGGTGCCTGGAGGAGCGAGTGGAGAAGCCACGTGGGAACAGAAGATCAGGGGCCAAGTGGGCTGTGCCAGCGTGAGCTTAGAGGTGGGAGACAGGCAGGATGAACAGGACCAGGCTGCCACATTGAGTGCCCGCAGCACAGCACCAGGGAAGCCAGGTGTGGGGCTTGGCTCCTGTCTTCCCTCAGCCGGGGACTCTGCGCAGGCCCGCCATGCCCAGGTGGGAGGCTGGCAAACCCACAGGTGGTCCTAGCCCTAGCCTAGCCCCCTCTTGCACTGGGGAGCGCGCTCCGTCCACACTTCTTCAGACAGAGGCTGTGCTCAATTACAAGTTCCAGGGAAAATTAAACTGGCCTTTAAACTTAGCGTGTGACAGCGGTGATGGCAGCTGTCATTCGTGGATCCTGCGCTAGGCTCGGGCTTGCAAGGAGCGGAGAGAACGTGGAGACCCTTCCGGGAGCGGGAGTGTGTGACGAGGTCGGAGGGGGGCGGGGGGTGAGCAGCAGAAAGGCAGCAACAGGCAGCCCCCCGCGTGGGCCGAGACACAGAGCGCTTTGTTCTGTGTGTGACCACCACGGCCCAGCTTTACTTTAAATCTCCTCGTTTTGGGTTTTCTGAAGACAGGCACAGCTGCAAGCCAGAGCAGGGCTTGGCCAGAAAAGGCCCCAGCCTCTCCCTTCTGGTCGGGGACCAAAGTTCTCCTCCGAGCTCCACTCTGCCCTTCAACAGGAGGAGGCTTGGCCAATCAGAGCACCACGTTCCTGGCCGTGTGATTGGTTCAGGCACAGGCATGTGGCCCAAGCTGGGCCAATGGCCATCCTCAGGAGTTGCTAAGCTGCCTGGAAGCGGGCCTGGAGCCAAGGCCATGGTGCCACACAAGTAGTTGACCTTGGGAGGGAAGTCCTTCCTGGGGGCCAGAGCCGGAGGGGTCGGAGGCAGATGTCTCATCTCTCGAGGCCCTGGAGCCAGTCAAACCCAAGACCGGATTACCGGAAACCTTGCAGATACTGGAGCCAATTAATTATCTTCCTGTGTTTGTGTAGCCAGTTAGGATTGCGTTGCCGTGACTCGCAGCCAGGAGAGTCACGGGTGTCACGAGTGCCTCAAAGGGCGAGGAACTGTCAGGCTTCCTCCAGCGCAGCACTGCCCGAGTCTGCGCCCACCGCGAGCCTCCTGCTGTTGCCCAGATCCATGTGGGCCCTTCCCTGTGAGGTCCGCAGTTCACCTGCACTGGGTTCTGGGCATGCCAGGCCTGGCACGAGAGCGGGCATTAGGGTCACTGTCTCAGTTCCCTGGCAGCGTCCCTCAGTCACACAGGAATTCTCTTATGTACCAGCCTGGCAGCCTCGGGGTCCCTGTGGCCTGCCCAGGGCCAAGCACGAGTGGGGTGGATGGGTGTGGCCCTGCCCTCCGAGGAGCTCCCGGGCGCACCTCACACGCTCTGCGCACACCCCCTAAGCAGGACTCACGCGGAACACCCCTGGACAGAGGTCACAGACTGATGCCGGCAGCAATGGGGTATCAGCAAAAATGTGCATTCCCGTGTGTGCGAGGGTGTCTGGCTCACGGAACAGCCTCGCGACCCGGCACAGTTGAGCCCGCGCTTGCGCAGGGCAACGGCAGGAGGCTGCTCCACCCTCTGTCTCTGCTCCCTTAGCCCTCGGCCTGGCCAGCGTGGCTGTCTGACCTTGGGACCCCACCTAGGAATTCAGAGCTGACTGAGAGCCTGCATAGTAGGGTCCTAGAGGAGGCAGGGTTGGGGTGAGGTAAGCAGAAGAGGAGGAGGAAGGAGGCATGGAGGAGGGTTTGGGCCGGGAGCACCCAGGCCTAGAGGCCTGAGCGTTGCCCAGAGCCCCACACAGGCTGGGGACGGCTGCGTTTGCCGGATGAATAGGTGCCCGGATGCATGGGGTGGGGCAGAGGTGAGAGCCGCAGACAGCCTGCTGCAGACAGCACGAGGAAGCCACCGAGGCCGGTGCGTGGCGTCAGGGCACATTCTTTCGTTGCTATTAGGGAGACAAAGGAGACTCCACACTCGAGGCCCGGGCTCCCCACCGCCACCTTCCTGCCCTCTCTTCGGCTGTGCTCTGAGAGCCCCTCCACCTTCAGCCTTCCACTGCAAAGTGTATTTCCCACTTAAATCCATTTGTTTGAAAAGGAAAACCAACTGTCCCTGCCCTAAGTGGGAAACCAGCCTCACCAGCCACAAGGGGAAGAGAAGTGTCCCAACGTTTATGAATAAAGGCAGAGCCGCGTGTGCAGAGATCGCTGCCTACCCGCCGTGAACCCGAGGCCTGGTCTCTTTCTGTTTGGTGGAGGGGGTGGCTGTGTGGTGCCACTTACACCAGGTCCCTCGAGCAGTCACGTTCAGGGACAGAAAGCCGAATGGTGGCTGCCAGGGGCCAGGGGAGGGGAGTGGGGCGTTGCCGCTTCGTGGTACGGAGTTTCAGTTTTGCAAGATGAAAATAGCCCCGTGGGTGGGTGGTGGTGATGGTACACAACCAAACGAGTGCACTCGATGTGGCTGAATCGCGCACCTAAAAATGGGTAAGACGGTAAATTTCGTGTCATGTGTATTTTACCACTGCCTTTTAAAGAGGAGATGAGCAGATATCAGAGAGGTGTTCGCTTCTCGGCTTCAAGCCGAGACTTTTTCCTTGATTAAGCAGGACATTTGAACGAGAATTTAAAAAGGAACAACTCACAGCGTGATGTGACGTTATCTAAAATTAATACATAAAGTTGTGTCTAGTGCCAGGGAGGATAAACAACAGGTGGGGGTGTCGGAAGCCAGAGGAGGGGCAGCCTCTCTAGTGAGGCTCTTGCCGGAGGGGCGGGGGGGCGTCCTGTCGGAGGGGCTTGGGGGCGGCTATGGTGGGCAGCCAGTGCCCGCGGGGCCGTCCCCTGTGCTGGGGAGAAGTGCGTGGGTCCCAGCTCTGGTGTTCCCGTCTCCGTGTGACCTGGGAAGTCTCTTCCTCTCTGAGCACCTCGGCCGTCTCCTCTGGCCAGGAGGCTGATGGATGTGGTGGATGTGAGGCCGGGGTGAGGTTGGGGTGCGGGAGGGAGGATCAGTGAGCTCAGCTCGTGTGTTTGGGGACAGCTGACCAAGTTCCCCGTCGCACGTCCTCTGTGATGCTGGATGATAGGGGCATCGGTTATGGTGCCTTGCACGTGGTCCATGCTCAGGAAGCACTGGTGAATGGCCACAGGGACGAACTCTGTCCTGGGGCATGAAGCCTGAACCAAGCATCCTGCCCCCAGTGGAGGAGAAAAGGAGCCGCTGGTTTTCACAAAACAGCAAGAGAAATGCAGGGGAGCAAAGCACCTAGCAGCAGGTGTCCCTGCTCCAGCTCAGGGAAAGGAGAGGGAGAGGAAGTGAAGTCACCAAAACTGCCTCTGTCAAGGTCACGACCATGCATGGTCTGAGTGTTTGTGTCGCTCCCAAAATCCGAATCCCCAGTGTGATGGTGTTAGGAGGTGAAGCCTTTGGGAGGCGACTGGTGCCCTCATGAAAGGGGCCCAAGAGAGCTCCCCTGTCCCTCCTGTCATGTGTGAACCAAGAAGTGGGCCCACCAGACCCCTGGTCTGCTGGCACCTTGGCCTCAGGCTTCCCAGCCTCTGGAACTGGGAAAGATGAATTTCTGATGCCTGTGAGCCACCCAGCCTGTGGGATTTTGTTACAGCAGGCCGGACGGACGAAGGCAGCTACCAGTGCCCGCCACGAAGGACACACGCCGGACGGGTTTCCCGCCCTCTCAGGAGTGCCGGGCACGGTGGCCCACCCCTTCTTCTTGAAGGCACCTCTCGTGTTGGCTTCAGGGACAACACACTCTCCCGATTTCCTTTCCCTTCCCGTCCCCCACTGTGCCTTCTCGGTGCCTTGGCTCCTCCCCCACCACGGACGGGATAGAATTCCGCAGAACTGCCTCTGGAGCCTTGCTCCCCGCACTCGCCCTCCGGCAGGCCCTGCTATGTCCCGCCCAGGCCTCCGCCCTGCCTGCTTGACTCCTAAGCATCTCCAGCATGAAAAATGCCCAAAGGTAAGCTCTGAATTTCCCCACCCGGCCTCACCCGCTTCTCCCCCATCCCTGGAAACAGTCCCAGCATTCACACAGTCGCTCAAATCCCAGACCTTTCCTGCGCCCCTGCGTCCACACCTCAGCAAGTCCCCTGCCCGCCGGCTGTCTCCAATCTGTCTCCTCCTCCTCTTCTCTGCCCGTGTCCTGGACCACGCCCCATCTGCTGCCCAGACAGCGCAGTCTCTGAACCGCTCCCCACCTTGGGCATCTCTTCCCCATTGCTGTGCCGTCGTCACGGAGCGGCTGGAGTCGTCTCTTCCAGAGGGAAATCCCGTCAGATCCGCCCTTCTTGAAGCCGTCTGATGGCTCCCCACGGATGGCAGGATAACCTCACCTCTTCAGTCGGGGGCCACGAGCCCGTCCCCACAGCCCCTCCGCTTCCCTTTCCTCTGACACGCCTCGCGCTTGCTCCTGCCGCGTGTCTGCACCTGTTCTCTCTGTGCCGGGCCCTTGGAGCCCAGCGGCCCTTCCCGAGCACGCCAGGTCACGCCGCCCCACCTCACGGTCGCTGCCGTCTCGCTTCTCACCAGTTTCCTCTCGGCGTCTTGTTTTGGTTTTGTTCTCTTAATTGTAAAAGTGCTCCAGCACACACACGAGTAGAGATGGAGGTATTAGTGTAGTAAACCCTCGTATGCTGACCCTACAGATGCGACGTCTGTGTCACTGAGCCGGGCCTGCGTCACGTCTGCGTCACTGAGCCGGGCCTTTTGTTCTTGGCTGGAGTGTTCTGAGACCGATTGCAAACGTGATGTCCTCTCACCTTGACGTACCCGGGCACGTGTCTCTAAATAAAGTGCTTTCTCATGCCCGACAAAATGAGCAGTCGCCGTGGTGCTGGCTCGTACCCAGTCTAAGGCCAGCTTGCGCAGACAGGCCCCACGCGCCGCGTCTGGCCGCCGCTCCCTTCGTCTTGCCCTCTCTCGGACGGCCCCTCCTTGTCCGTGTTTGCTGCGGAGCCGGGTCAGTCCCTTGTGGAATCATTTCACGGTCTGCCTTTGTCTGTTTGCTTTTCCACGGAGCCACGCGACCCGTTCCCGCCTTCCCTGCGTCCCCTGCAGAAGGAGCAAGGCCCGGAGCACACACCTGCCTGTCGGCGATGCTGTGTGTTCACCTGCCATCACCTCCAGGGCCCAGGGCTTTCCGGCCGTCCCGCTCTCACGATTGACGGTGGGGTCAGAGCTAAGATTGACGTGGGGGGGGGTGTCACGTGGATGGACAGCGGCCGCCTCACCCTTCCTTGGAAAAGTGCCCCCGCCTGATACTTGGATCCTGTAGCCGCTGTTCCCCGAATCAGCTATTTGATCAGGGTGTGTAGAATGGAGTGCGTTTTCTATTTCCTGCGTGTCTTCCCAGCCACGGGCACACTGGGGGGATGGCGTGTGGGAGCAGCCCACCCGACGCAGGCCACGGGGCGTGCATGGTCCGTACAGAACGTGGAAACAATCCTGCGACGGGCTAGAGGTCCTCTGCTTTTCTTCATTACCGCGCCCTGGCGGCTCTGAACCATGTCAGCAATGACATACTCGCCCCCACGAGAGCAGCGAGCTCCCGCTTCCTGCCCCCGCCTTCGTACACCACTGTTTATTCACCGGAGTGTTCTAGAAAGAAATTTTCCACATCAATCAGGGCTGTTGGTTGCCTTGAAATACGGCTCATATGGTGAGATAAACGCTTCATTCTTTTAATTAAGCTCCATATTTTTATTCTTCAGAGCACCTGAGACATTTTGTAATTGGACGTTTGTTTACTTGTTTGGGGCCCTTCTCCCAGCAGAGGGGAGCTGCGCGGAGGCCCGCGGGAGGCGCTGCGCGTCCGGACGTTCGAGTTGGACGGGGTGTGAGGGACCCGGCGAGGGCAGGCAGGCGGCATCCTGCAGGGCATTCCTGGAGAAGGCCCAGGGGGAGGGAGGGCTGGCAGGGTGTCTAGGGCAGAGCCTGCCGTCGGGGGAGCTCCGGGGCCCACGTCCCCCACCGCCGGCCCCCGCCCGCACCTCCTGGGGGCCCCGCTCCCCGGGAAGCACGCGCGGTCCCCAGACTGGGCCCATTCTGAGCTCACACTCGCCTCGCTCCCCTTCTCTCTCTAATTGCTCTGTTTTCCTTCCACTTTGCGAGCGGGTTGGCTGGTGACACCGACGTCTGTTTTATATACATACAGAGAGTCAGCAAACACAGAACGCGTGGCGAGCTGTGTTCCGTCTTTATGTTATTAACACACAAAAGCAAGAAGGCTCCAAGTTAGAGCATCTGCACTTCAGCCCAGTGTGCAGCGAGCCATATGGCACCAGTGTGAAGCGGGAGACGGCAGAAGCTCGCCGCCCGCCCTCGTCTGGAGGGCCCCTCTCGCATGCCCGTCTAGCCGGGCGGACGGCTCTCCGCCCCCGTTCATCATCCGTCTGTCTATGGGTGGTCACGGGACTCCTGTCACGTGCTGAGGACTGCTCCCCGGTCGGAGGTGGAGGCGGACACCTGTCCTCAGGTGGCTCGTGCGCCCGTCCGTCTCCATCTGTCGGCATCGGACTCGTGGCCGCGTCCTCAGGTAGCCGTGTCTCTCGTCCCTCTTCTGAGTGTCGTGGCGGTTTGTCTGCACCTCCGCTGGACGCCGACCTCATGTTCCAGGCGGCCTGGCCTGTGACTCCTGGTCCTAACGGATGCCAAGCGCTCTCCTCCAGGGCAGGGCCCCCATCCTGCTCACCTCTGCCTTTTTTGTTAATTTAGTCAGAATTGTTTTGGGTGCCGGTAAGAGAATCTAGATCAAACTGGCTTAAGGAGAGAGGGGATGTGCTGGCACATGCTACTAAAGTCTGGGGGCTTCAGGTACAGCTGAGTCCAGGGCCCAAGTTGTCAGGTCCGTCAGGACCACTTCTTGGTCCCACTGTCTGGTCTGGCAGGCTGTCCCCAGGGGGTGGCAGAGATGGCCAGAGCAACTGTCCCAGGGCCCAAGCCTGACGCCTGGGTTGCGCATCAGTCCGGCTTGGGTTGCGCTCCCACCGCTGTACCGGCGCTTGCCCAGGGTTGACCGGGCTCGCCTCGTGTGCTTCCCTGGGGACCGAAGTGTCACTGTGGAGCAGGGGTGGGGCGAGGGGTGCTTCCAGGGAAGTCACGGACACTGTCCCGGCAAAACAGCAGGAGCCCCCTGGAGGTAACCCTCCCCGGCTCCTTCCTTCCTCTCGGCCTCCCACTCAGGGGTCTGCAGGTCCTGTCTGCCTCCCTCCTGGGTCCTCACACTCGTCCCTGACCCACCAGGGACTGAGGATCCCTCCCTGGAGCACCGTGAGCCTCATGGTGCCTCGCTCCCATCCCCATGGCCCGCTGTTTTCCCTTTCCTCCGTGGCAGCCAGAGGGTCTTCCTAAAACATGTATTAGGAATGCACCGATTACATCCTGCTTAAACCCTCGATGGCTCCCCACTGCCCTGGATGAAGCCCTTGGTGACCTGGCCCTGTGCCCCCTCCAGCCCCGTCTCCCTCTGGTTCTTCCTCCCCTGGGGACTTATGCTCCTCAGACCACCTAGGGGGCCATGACTCTGCTTGGAATGCCCGTTCCCAGCTTGTTTGACGGGCAAGCTCTTCCTCTTCAACCCGGAGCCCAGGCATCCCCTCCAGGAAGGCCTCTAAGACTTCCCTGGTCGGCTAAGAGCGCCCTCTGCTGGGCACCCACGCCTCCCCGTGAGTCCCGCCTGGAGCTGCTAGCAGGAGGACGCGACTGAGCTGGGAGGCTGGCTGGGGGTAGCATGTGGTGGGGCAGGGCTTCCCAGGAGAGGGGATGCCTGAGCCGGCCCGAGGGGCTGCTGTTCTCGCATTTGCTGGCCAACATGTGGTTTCTGTGCACTCAGGGGGCAACCTGTTCACCGTCCCCTCCCCTCTGCCCCGGTAACCCAAGGGTGGAGTACAGCAGCTGCCCCCACGAACGCGGGCGCCTGGGGCAGGGGCCTGGTCTGCCTGTTTGCTGCTGCAGCCCCGAGCAGGTGCGAGTGAGTCCACGTCAGAGGGATGGATGGATGAATGAATGGATGAATGAATGAATGAAGGACTAAACGGAGCTGACCAGGAGGTTTCCTAAGGTCCGGGTCGGGGGGACTGACCCACCTCACACTGTGATCAGGAAGGAGGCACCTGACTTTGCCTTTCCTTTTTTTATAAGAATTATTAGTTTTAGTTACAGAAGCATGCACACGTACACACTTCTCGCGGAAGGATGAATTCAAGCAGGACGGATGGGACGCGAGCCCCCTTGTCCCCAGCTGCAGGGCCCCTCAGCCCAGCGGTGGGCAGGGTTGACGCTGTGGCTGTTCCCTCCCGCCGCGATCTCTGCACGTTGGACGTGTGCACACACAGAAGGGCGCTGGCCTGTGTGGTGGTGCACACACATGCGTGGATGTGTCCATCGCAGCGTGTGGCATCATTGCGTTGGGTTAAGAAAGTAGTGGGGCCACACTGTGTGTGCGTGTGGGTGTGCACGCACCTCACTGTATTTTAGACTTGCTTTCGTTTTCAGGAATAGCATCTCCTGGAGCTTCCCCTGCGAGAGAACACTCTCGTTCTCCTCCATTGCGGCTGGTGCAGCCTGAGGTTCCGTAGCTTCTTGGGCGACTGCCCTGCTGCCGTCGGTTTAGGATGTCCCTGAATATCTGTTCCCACAGAGAGAGCTTCGGTGCGTGTTCTTGTGCCCACGGCTCTGCTGGGTCACACATGGTTGTGACCGTCACTTTCCTGTTGGCATGGAACGTGGTAGACCTCACGACGGAAAGAAAGGCCCAGAACCTGCTGGCTCTCGGAACCTCAGTGTCCGTGAGGCCCCGAAGGAGCAAGCCCCGGTGAGCCGGAGGCTGCCCTGGCTGGGTTTCGGGGTGCTGGGCCCACCTCCCGGAGGAGGGGTGCTCCGAGGAACTTCCCCAGCCCCTGCCACGCGCCAGAGCAGGGGCAGGGTGCAGAGGCGCGTTGGCAGCCCTGGCCCCGCCTCGTGGGGCTCCCGGTCCGTGTGGACGCATGAAGCAAGCTGCCTGCCACCTGTCCGTGTCGGTGCTGGGCTGCAGGCCCCAGGCGGGGGCTGGGTGGGGTGGCTGCCGGCTGGGGCCAGCCACAGGTGACTTCCGTGGGGGCAAGGACGAGGCGTGTGAGGGGCTGACACCAGGCCTGTGCTGCAGACCCAGAATCGGGCAGCCTGACCGCGGGGCTCCCACAGCCCACCCAGCCCCAGCCCTCTGCCCTCCCCGCCCCGCCCGCCTCCCTCCCGCGCCAGGAAGCGTCTCTGATTCCGGCGGGCGCCACAGCCTGCGTCTCCTCGGGCAAGCTCGGCACAGGTGCCAACTGCGATCCCGCTCTCCCGGCTTCCGTTTCCAGAGTTCGGCACCTGCAAGGCCCCCGTTAGAGCCGTGCCAACGGGAGGGGGCTGCGGCTGTGTGTGCATGCTGCCCGCACGCAGGCCCACGTGCCCGTCTGCCGGCGCTTGCGGGAAGCCACCGGGGAAATTTCCAGCACAAAGACCATATGCCTGAGAGAGAGGGAGAATTGCTCAGCAAACTTCAGAAGCGATCAAAATGTCCTTTCCATAAAGTCCCGGCTTAAAAAATGTTAGCAGGTGCGTGTACAATAGCGAGTCAGTGGGGATGGATCGCCACAGAATGCCATTTCCGCTCATTACAGACTATGAATTCGAAGCATAATTTCTGTAAATTGTCATTCTTGTCTGGTAAGGGAAGCGGAATTTTTTTTCCCCCTCATATGGAAGAAAGAACCCACCACTGTGCTGGGCCACTGCTCCCTGGAACAGCACCTGCGGGACCCTCGCATGGCTTGGGGCTGGCAGGGTGGGCCGTGGCTGGTTCTCCCAGAGCACCGTGGCCTGCGGGGTCATCGCCAGAGCAAGCGGGGGGGACTTCAGGGACAGGAGAGAGACTCCCGATCATGGGTGCTGGGCTTTTTCTGGAGGAAGGGTGAATGGGGGGGGTCTGTGCAGTGGAGCTGAGGTTCGGGTGGCCGGGAGAGGTGGGGATTCGTCGTCAGGCCTTGGCGGCCGTGCCCGTTATGAATTCGCTCACTCAGGCATTCATTCATTCCACAGACGTTTACTGAGCACACTCTGCGTGGGGCCCCCTTCCAGGCACACCGGGGTCACAGCGATGCCAAGGTCTTCCCTTCCGGGGGGCGGAGAAGGAAATGAAGGGGAGAAGCAGAGGTTGCTGCACAGAGAGAGGAGAGGCTGGTCGGGGAAGGGCCCCAGGGGGGTGACTCGGGCCTGGAGGGGGAGGAGGAGGAGCCGCCATGCAGAGCCAGCGGCCTGCATTCCTGCACTGCTGAGTGTTCTGTGCAGCGGCCAGGCTCATCCTACAAGGAGAGAAGAGGCCGGGCTGGGGCTGCGCACACAGAGCCGACGTGCCTGAGACGCCACCGGATGGTTCTGCGCAAGGGGGAGAGAGGACTGGCCTCTGCCAGACGCTCCCCCAGCTGCCCGGTGGAGAGTGACAGTAGGAGGTGCCTGTAGGACAGGGGCCCTCAGGCTGGGAGGTCTGCCCGAGACCACAGGTGTGCTGCACCCTCACCCTCCACCCCGCCCCCCACTGGACCAGGCCTCTGGTCCTCAACATCTGCTCCCAGGGTGCACTCGGGGGAGGGTGGTGGCTTCGTGCCAGCTGCCACCTCTTCTCCCAGCTGGACTGAGGAAGGGCAGCCCCTCCAGAAATGCTGGAGCGACTCTCTCCGTTGTGATGGGAGGAGACCCTAGGACAGGAGAGAGCTGAGACTTACAAGCCCGAGCTTATTGCGTCAGCTCAGGCTGACGTGACGCGTTGAGCTGCAGGCCGCGCGGGCCTTCCAGGGGCGGGCCACGTGTCCTGGCTGTGGCGCTTCTGCGCACTGGGCCGTGAGAATCCCCGCTGTGGAACAGGTGAGCTGGGCCAGGCCTCAGGGCAGCAGGATGGCCTGAGGTCGTGGGGTTCACAGGGGGTCACACCCGGTGACCTGGCTGTGTCCCCCCCACCCACCGCTGAGCTCCAGGCTCCTCTGCCATGACACAGGCCCTGCGTAAGGAGCGCAGAGGCCCACAGCAGGGCTGCCACCGAGCATGGGGACGGCTCCCACCTTTCTCCCGGAGTGTGTGGACTCCAGGGGAGACGGCGGCGCTCAGGCCGATGCCTTCAGGGAGCTGCCTTCTCCTTCCCGTCTGCAAAACGGAAACGGCGCCTCCCTCCCAGCCGTCCGGGCGCCGCGGGGAACCTCGCAACGCGCGCTCTGGGCGTAATTGGAAAGGGCGCCGGGGACGGCAAAGGTGTCGTTACGATCATCGTCGGCCATAAAACGCTTGACAGATGCTTGCGGAGTCTGCGGGCGAGCACGAGCCTCCATTCCTGGGGAGAGATTTCTGGGCTGTTTTAAGGGTCTTTTGGAACCACAAACCCCAGCAGAGGGAGCGGGCTGCGTGGAAGCCTTCAGGAGCAGAGACGCTGGGCCGGGAAGTCTTTGATTACCTTACATCTGCTTTTACGGAAACTTCTGGGAGCGGCCGGCTGGGGGGAGATGGAACTGTGAACAGCGCAGCCGGCCGGCCGGCCTCCTCTCCAGATGGGGCTCTGGGTGCGCGAGGGGCCTTGTTAAATGGCACGCGCGCCCGGAGAGCAGGGGCAAGCCGCAGAAGAGGAATCAGGGTTTTATGCCCCTCGGTTCTGCACAGTAAAAGGAAATATCCCCATTAGGTGCGAATTAATTGGCTCCGGTAATTGGTGGCGCTGCCTCTTGCAGGGGTGGGCCAAGACTTCGGTGGCCACGGGTTGTTCCAGGGGGTGCCTGACCGCCCTCCGAGAACTGCAGCTCCCGCGCGGAGAGCCGCTTAGACCCACCGGGTGCAGGGGATTCCATCCGAGGGGCGGAGGGAGGCTTCAGCCTGTGCCTGCAGTAGTGGCGGGCGGCAGACTCAATTGTGGACACGCTCGTTCCCTGTGTTAGTCTCCTGTGGCGCCGTAAGAAATTGTCGCAAACTCGGTGGCCTTAACACAACGTCATTTGTTCTCTCACACCTCTGGAGGCGAAGATTCTGCAGTCAAGGTGCCGGCTCTCCTCGCAGGTTCAAGAAGAGAAGCTTCCTTGCCTCCCCAGGCTTCTGGGGGCTCTGGGTGGTCCTCGTGCCCCTCGGCTTACAGCTACAGCACCCCGATTTCTGCATCCCCTGTTTGTGGCTCTCTTTGTCTCCACCCAAACCTCCCTCTCCTTATGAGGACACCAGTCATTGGGTTTAGGGACCGCCTCGATCAAATGTGACCTCATCTCAACCTGATCACATCTGCAAAGACCCTATTTCCAAATAAGATTACGCACGCAGGTACCGCGGATAGGACTTCCATATATTTTTGGGGTGACACAGTTCATCCCACATTTCTTACCCCAGAGGCCTTCCCCGTGGTCCAGGGAGGAGGCAGGGTCTGCCTCAGGGTTAGCTGAGTGAACTCATTATTGCCTTAGAAACCTAACAGGGCAGAGTCTATTGAAACTGACAATGCATTTACCTGTGAGGCAGCATCTGCTCCCTCGTTGCCCACGTGGGGAAACCCGCTCCCGCACCTGTGTGGGGCATCAGGGGCGGGCACTGGAGCACAGTCATGGCAGCGGCAGCAGCAGCAGAGGGGACAGATTCTGGGGCCCCGTTCTGCAGGGTAGGAGCCAGGCCCACACCTCCCGGCCCGGAGAGCTTATTGTCAGCGGAAGAGAGCAAGGCGCAGGTCTCGTGTAGGTGTGGTTCTGTGTCTCTAGACGTTTCCCACGAGCGGGACAGCACATGACGCCAAGGGACCAGGGCTGGGAGAGACGTCCCTCCTGAGGGGTACCTGGTCTCCTGCAGGGACCAGGCTGGGCACTTCCTCGGGGCAGCCGCCCCAAGCAGGCCAGGTGCTCTCCAGGGCTGGCCAGCCCCGTCCGCTGCTCAGCACACTGCAGGGTCCCCTCCGGGTGACTCGAGTCACGTCTGCTGCTGGGACTAGAGGGAGGGAGAGGCTTTTAGCTTTATCGATGATGTTTTCACTTTTCTACACGGAGAATGTCTTCATAAACAGTTTTTTTTAAGATCGTAATCTCCACTGGTTGCAGGAGACTTCTAGCCAGGGCTGGTCTCCCCTTTTGTCTTTTATCCCCTGGGGGTCGAGGAATAGCACTGAGGCGCAGCCTGCCCCCCACTGTGGAGTCCCGGCCCCCTAGAGGAATGGGAGGGGCCCAGCCAGCCATGGGGTCTACACAGAGCCACCTTGAGGGTGGCCCCATCTTTTTCACCAGAGCAAACGTGATCTTGCAGCTCTGGTCTTCCGGCCCCTGAGCAGAGGCCACCTGGGGGCAAAGGGCAGGCGCCGTAGCTTGGTTCAGGAAAGGGGGTCCACTGCTTTCGGGTTTGGAGCACCCACAGTGTAGAGAGATCCCTGCAAGCTGTTGCTCAGGAACATTCTGTCATCTGCTGAACTTAAGTCCTTGGACAAGACGTGCAGAGCTGTGTGAGGCCAGCCCATCTGCCTGTGATTTACGCTGGCCATGAACCCCTGGGAGGGAGCCCGGTGTTCCTGGAGAGCTTTCGCACTGCCAGAACTTTCCCATTAAAAAGGAAACGAATGAGGTCTAAGCTGACATGAAGGGTGGTGTGAGCTGTGGCCTTCCTGGTGGAGGAGGCAAGCGTCCTGGCAGCTGCACCCCATGCCCTGGGTCCCCCGAAAAGAGGGCGCACAGCCTGAGATGTTCCTGCAGTAGCCACAGGGCTGGGATCTGGGGAGACAGCGCAAGGAAAAGGAAGGAGTGAGCAGGGGTGGGAGGAAGACACAGCTCACCGAGCCTGCACCCAGGGAGAGCAGCAGACGTGACTCGAGTCACCCGGAGGGGACCCTGCAGTGTGCTGAGCAGCGGGCGGGGCTGGCCAGCCCTGGAGGGCACCTGGCCTGCTCGGGGCGGCTGCCCCGAGGAGGTGCCCAGCCTGGTCCCTGCGGGAGACGTGTCACGGACATCAAACACGTCAGTGTAACTTCTTGTGACTTTGACGCTTGTCCTTCCGCAATACGGAAAAAAGATGGTAAGGATATTTGAATCAAGAATGCCTCACCCTCTGATTTCACCCGGCTGACATCTAATCTAGTTGTATAAAATATAGGGAAAGGTAGCCCCCTGGGCACTGTTTAACGAGAACCAGCAATCTGACAGATCCGCGGTACCACAGAGCTCTGGGGTGCTCTGGCCGGCCAGCGAGCATCCAGAGTTCTGTGCATATTCACTAATCTAAGCTCATGTCGCCGCTGGTTTTTGAAAGCTGGCCGTACAGTGTGGTGCCCGTGGTGCCCGTATTAACAGGGCGGCGGCTTTTACCTAAACATCGTGTGCACCGCGGAGCCTCTCCTTCAGGGACGCATTTGCAGGAAGGGTGGTCATGAAATCGCCAACACCACAAGATCACGGATGGTGGTTGGTTCCTTTAAGGGACGTCAGCTTGGATCCTATTTGACACACGAGGGCATACATCGGTTAAGCTGTGGCAAGTTAATTGATCCAGCTATAAATAAGAATCAAGAGTATTGACTAAGGCCGGGCGCGGTGGCTCACGCCCGTAATCCTAGCACTCTGGGAGGCCAGAGCGGGAGGATCGCTCAAAAGGTCAGGAGTTTGAAACCAGCCTGAGCAGGAGTGAGACCCCGTCTCTGCTATAAATAGAAATTAATTGGCCAACTAAAAGTATATAGAAAAAGTTAGCCAGGCATGGTGGCGCATGCCTGTAGTCCCAGCTACTCGGGAGGCTGAGGCAGGAGGATCGCTTGAGCCCAGGAGTCTGAGGTTGCTGTGAGCTAGGATGATGCCCCGGCACTCTAGCCCGGGCAACAGAGTGAGACTCTGTCTCAAAAAAAAAAAAAAAAAAAAAAATAGCCCTGTGCCACAAGCGGAGAGGAGAGTCACCACGGGCCTGCACTTAGGATAACTCTGTTCCTGTTACTTATCCAGAAGGAGACCTCTAAGGTTTTCTCATCCTGCTTTGCTAATTTTCTCAGACATCAGGCAGATAGGGGAAAAGCCGCATTTTCAGATGCAAATTTTTCTCCGAGCCACGGAAGCTTTAGAACCACCAGATGAAGTATAGAGAGCATTTGACAATTTCTTTAAGAACCGTTCATTCTCCGGGTTAGAATATTACGCGCAAGTGTATGTGTGTGTTGTATGTTTTTTTTAGATCCTGCTCTCATGAGCAGCAGGTAGCAAAATGTTGATCTTTAATGTGTTAGTAAAACAGCATACATTTGAATATTGGCTTTTTCTGCCATCTGTACCAGTTGACACTGTTTTTCATACCAGCTTATTACATTTCTTGTACAAACATACTTTTGGGTGTCTCTGTTGATTTATGCTATAGTTGCTCTGCTATTTGTGTTAAAATAGCATTTCGAAACTTATAAAATATTGCTATTTATTCCCTCCTCGAGTCTTTGCCACTTGACAAGTTCTGAAGCAGCCTGTATTTCTCCCAGGGACGAAGTTTTCGGGGGCAGGGTGCTGGGGACACGTGAGCCCAGGATGGCCTGGGCCAGGGCCTGGCTGGACACACCTAGGGTGTGACCTGTGCCCCCCGTGGGGCAGACCTGCAGACTCCCCAGGGTTATTTTTAACCCCTAAATGAGAAAAGTAAAGACGATATGGTGGTTCTTCATAAAGCTAAATCTGCCTGGTTTAAAGACCTATCATTTTTTCTTTGATTCTGTCTTTCTCACCCTTTTGATGTCAAGGTTTTCTTTCTTTGGTGAATTGAAGGGAATCTTGGA
Source organism: Lepilemur ruficaudatus (assembly GCA_963574885.1). Taxonomy (NCBI): domain Eukaryota; kingdom Metazoa; phylum Chordata; class Mammalia; order Primates; family Lepilemuridae; genus Lepilemur; species Lepilemur ruficaudatus. The sequence continues at coordinate 16,575 of CAUYRT010053712.1, forward strand.
AGATAGGCTATTTTTTTTTTCTCTCAAATGGCTTTTCTTGGCAAAATCATGAGCTAGTAACCCTATGCTGGTTCCCTGGTTGGTTTGGAGGGTATAGTCTTTTTTTTTTTTTTTTAAGGCTGTCTCACTCTGTTGCCCGGACTAGAGTGCCGTGGTATCAGCCTAGCTCACAGCAACCTCAGACTCCTGGGCTCAAGCTGCCTCAGCCTCCCAAGTAGCTGGGACTCCAGGCACGTGCCACCATGCCTGGCTAATTATATATATATATATATTTTTTTTTTTTAGTTGCTTGGCTAATTTCTTTCTATTTTTAGTAGAGACAGGGTCTGGCTCTTGCTCTCCTGCTCTCTTGGCTGGTCTTGAACTCCTGAGCTCAAACAATCCACCTGCCTCGGCCTCCCAGAGTGCTAGGATGACAGGCATGAGCCACCAGCCCAGCCTGGAGGGTAGTTTTAAGGGTCTACAAAGTCCTCAAATCTGGGGCCCCTTAAGCACAGCTCTAGGGGGGATGAGCCCCTCGGCTGGGTCTGCGCCCAGGGGGCCCGCGCAGTCCCAGGGCGGCGCTGTGGCGGTGGAGGCTCCTGCAGCCGGCTGGCGCAGAGACGAGGCATTCTGCCACTCTGAAAGAAAATCTGTGCAAACTGCCACAGATGGGTGGGAGAGCCAATGTTCAAACTGGAGGCTGTTTTGCTAGCACGTTAAAGATTAACGTGTTTTTACTAGCTGCCGCATACTGTAGCAAGATGAGTTCTCTTTCTTCAGAAAGAAGGAAAGAGGCAGAGGCAGCCTGTTAGGGCCAGTGCCCGGGGTGCTAGGCCCCCAGCTGCCGCTCGCGCTCCCCGTGCCTGAGAGCCCGGGGTTCTGAACTGCAGCCCTGCGCCCAGAGACGCTCGGCCTGCTCCTGGGCCTTCACCAGCCTGTGCCTCCCTCTTTCTGGCGGGCAGGTTCTAGTCCCCTTTTACTAATATTAAGGCTCAGCCCCCGTAGGAGGAGGAGGAGGAGGGCTGAGATTTATTACCTGCTGGCATCCATGCTAAACCTCCCTGTGCTGCTCTGCTGAATCCTCCTGAGGAGAGGCACTCCAGCTGCCCCGTTTTACAGGCGAGGAAACTGAGGCACAGAGAGGTAAAGCAGCCTGCCCAGGGCCACACAGCTGGGAAGTGGGGTTCGAGTCCAGGCAGCGGGGTCCAGAGTCAGTCTCTAACTCCTGCGCCAGACTCAGCCCTCTCACCTCCAGCAAACAGGACCCCCTTTCCCTGGCCCCCCACTCTTGCCTCGACGTCAACGCCCAGCCCAGGCCTAGGGACAGCGCGGGGCCCTGTGGGTCTTCCGGGGTGGAGATGGGGCTCTCTCTTTTATTTTTGCAAAGTGAGGCGCAAGGCAGGGACTGGCCGGGAGGGATACCACACAGCAGGATGGAGGGCAGAGAGCTTGGCCAGCAGAACTGACAGCTCCCGGGGACGCCCCAGCCGGCCGGCCACCCTCCGCGGGAGCCGGGGGACCCGCGCCCTCTGCCGGTCGGTGGCGGCAGCGCCGGGAGCTGCGCCCGCGCCAGGCGGGAGGAGCCCTGGGGAGGAGGGCGCTGGGCAGGTGGACGCTGCCTCCTCTTGCTCATGTCGCCCCAGCTGCCCCACCTCCAGGCCTCCTCGGGGAGCCCCTGCACCCCCCTGAGCCGGCTCCAGGCACAGGCCCCACGTGGAGAAATTGTCCTTCCAGTTGCCCAGAGCGGGAGGTCTCCCGTGGGGAACTGCCCAGCCCATGCTGGTGTCTCCTGTACAAACAACCTCAGCCCACCGCACCTTGACCATGTTACTCTAAACTTGGCCCCTCGATGGCTCCTCTCCTTGTGAACTTGCCCCTGTCACCTTTGTCTCCAGAGCCCCGGGTGGCCTCTCGACTCCACCCCCATCCCTTGCACCTTGTCAGTCCCCAGATCCGTGGACGTCGCCTCCTGGGCCACTCCAGGGTCCCTCCCCAGACCCTGACCAGCCCTCCCTGCTAGGTCGGCCCTCTGCCCCCTGCCCGGAGCAGGCTGAGCTCCAGCCCCAGGGCCTCCCCAACTCTGGCCCCTTCTGGGAGCTCTGGGGCTGCAAGGGTGACTGGCAGGGACCAGGTCTCAGACCCCTGGGGTCAGGCCTGCCCAGGCTGCCCCCAGGCAGGCAGGGACTCAGCACCCCGGGCTCCCACAGCCACTACCCGCGACAGAGGGGTCCCCGCGCCCCAAGCACTGTGGGGAGAGGGCTTTGCTTTGATGCAACATTTGTTGGCTTTTCTGGTTCTTAGCGTTCAAGCTGTCAGAAAAGCATGTTTGCCGAGTTTGGGTGTTTGTTTTGGATTGTTGTTCCCTTGAACGACACTGAAGGGGGTGGAAAGGCCTGTTCTGCATTGCAGGGGTGGCGGCAGTGAGCTGCGAGACCCTCCCGCCTGTGTTCACAGAGCAAACAGCCCGCGGCTTGGGGGACCCGGTGGCCAAAGCCCCCACCTGCCCCTGGACCTGCCCTTCCACCCCGACCTCCTCATGACCAGGGAGGAGGAGAGCAGGGCAGCGTGCAGCCTGGCACCGCTGCTTGTCAAAACCGACGAGCCTCCCGCCGGCAAAGCCTGATCTGGGGGTCGTGGCCTTGTCGCCGCCGCTGCTTTTGGGCTGTTCACGTGCGCGGACCCTCCCTGCTCCGCGTGGCAACCGGACGACGCCAGGCTTGAGAGCATGAAAGACATAAAACCAGCACACGTTGATGTAAGATGCTTTCTAATAGGGAAGTAACGTCTTCGCTCAAGGTCCCACTGCCGGGGAGCAGGGAAGTGAGGAAGGACCGGCTGCTTCCCGCCTGCCCAGGAGGCGCAAACCCCTCCGCACGTGGCTGTGGCCCGCAGGTGCCCTGGGGTCTCAGCCTCGGGAACACCTGCCCCACCCCCTACGGGTCTCGGCCTAGGAACACCTGCCTTATCCCACGTGGCCTCGGCCTAGGAACACTTGCCTCGTCCCACGTGGTCTCGCCCTCGGGACCACCTGCCCCACCCCCCCACAGGGTCTCAGCCTAGGAACACCTGCCTTGTCCCACGAGGTCTCGGCCTAGGAACACCTGCCTCACCCCACGAGGTCTTGGCCTAGGAACACCTGCCTCACGCCTGAACCCCGGGGGTGCACCGGGCGCAGGCTAGGGTCCCGCCTGCCGCTAGGGGTTGGGGGAACTGAGGCTGGGCTGTCAGCCCCGGGCTGGGGAAGGGGTCGGACGCTGGGGTCCCCCGCCCATGCCCGTCCCACACAGGGGTTGCCTGGGCCGTGGGAGGCAGGCCCTCTGGGGTGACCACCCCACTGCCGGCCTCCGACTGCACGGGGCACGAGGAGGTCCAGCCCCACGCCCCACCAGCCTGTCAGCCAATGGCATCCCCGGGCTTCGCTACTGGGGCTGGGCCAGAGGACACGGACCTATCAGTGAGAAGCAGGGGTGGGCCCGACTCCGCCCCCACGCCGGGTTTGCCCGGGTGGGTTTAAAGTCCGGCCCTGCGCACACAGCTCGTTCCTTGTGGGACTAGGGGATGGGAGGGGCGGTACAGCCAAGCCGGGAAGGGTTAGGAAAGAAACCGGGTGACACAAAGGGGGAACCCCTGCCCCAGCGCCTCCCCACGCACTTTTTGCGTAGTACCTCGTCGTGGTTTTTGTTTAAATGTCATTCGGGCTAGCTTGCAACAGAAAGCATTCTGAGCGGTACTCGCTTTGGAGTCCCCTTTTCCTTGGATGAAGCTCTCTCTAACTAGAATCCTGTGCCTCAGTTTCCTCATCCTTAAAATAGGGATAAGAAGGGTACCTATGCCTTGGGGTTGCTGTGACGGCAAATGAGTTAATACAGGGGGAGCGCTTGGAAGGGTGCCCCGGGGCAGAGAAATTGCGACAGACCCCTGTGATCATTACTACGGACATTATCGTTAGGGGCCTGGGGGCTGCTTTTTCCTTCCTGTGATTTCAGACCCAGACAAGCCTCATTCTGACTCAGGCCACGGCTCTGGAGCCAAAAATAGAGAAAACCCTTGAGCCGGGGCGGGTTTGAATTTCCGATAATTCATCATGAATCGAGAGCCAGATTTTCCTCTGGGAAATATTAGTTCTTAGGTTTACAAAGTGCCTGGGTTGTAAATACCCATAAAAACGACAATTTGTTGGGCCGTATTTATCCCTAAGCCAGTCAAAAGATATTAGTGCATTCCTGACTCTGTAAATCTGCCATCTCCTGATGGGTGTGCTCCCGGCTGCACCCTGTCTGGGTAGGGGCAAGCGGGAGAGCCCCGCCAGAACTGGGCAGGGGGGTTGAGGACCCTGAGCGGTAAAGTGGGTATTTGCCCGGGGACTGAGTCGTGAAGGCAGGGCAGGCTCCGGCCCCACCAGGGAAAAGCTCACAGAGAGTGGTCACTGGGGCTTAGAAGAGTGTTGAGGGGGGACAGCAGGATCTACCTGCTCAGTGGAGGCTGGAATTGGGGGCCAAGAGGAGGCCACATGTTGCTTGTTATTATATCAAGAGCACCTTCTGAGGAGCAGAACCTGTAACTCCTGGTGCTCTGACCACAGCTCCCTGAACCTCCCACGGACTTCACCTCCAGGGCGCTTCTCCCTTCTACCTCCCAGCTGCTGCCTCCCTGGACGTTGCCGCCTCCAGGCCTTCGCCTGGGCTGTGCTCACAGCCTAGAACACCCTCCCCCTCCTCTCTCTGCTGTCCTGACTCTACTCACAACTCGAGGCTCAGCTCACATCCCTTCTCCGTGACCTGCTACGGCACTACTGGGTCCCGCCTACCAGTCCCTGTTTCTGTCATATGAGAACAAACGTAACCTCGGGGCAGAGCTCCTGTGGTTTGATCTGCCAGTCCTCAGAACACCTGAGATATGAGACAGGGCCAGGCAAATAGCCCATCGCCGGCCAGCACCCTTGGCTTGGCTTCCTGAGGAATGAAAACCCACAAAACGGTCGTTGTCACTTGTTTACTGACTTAGCCCAACACGCTAAGTTTCTTTAGTCCCTCATGTCACTTAACTGTCACAGGCTGTGAGATGATTATTCCAGTTTTGGAGACATGGGAAGGGAAGTTCAGAGGGAATAAGCGATCCGGACGGTGACGGCAGAGCTGGGATTGGAATCCGGGCCACGATCCCGTCCTGCCTGACGGCCCGACTCTGACTTTGGGCACGTGTTCCTGTGTCTAACAGCGTAGAACAGAGGAAACAGCTATTGACATGGCTTGGGTAGTTCAGGAAGGGGAGGACTGCCACTCAGAAAAGCAAGGCTTGGGCTCCACTCTCATCCCGCATGTTTGAGTGTAGACAGGGCTCCCGGGATCCCAGGGGAATCCGTTCCTCGATGCTGATTTCCTCACTGGGAGACGGTGGGCTGTAACCGACACAAGTCCAGACACCGTTGGTGTTCAGCAAAGGCTCGAACGTGGTATTGGTTAGTGAGCGACACCAAGCTCCATACACAGAGCATCCACCTTCTCTTTGGACGGGCCGTGCTGCAGGCAGAGTTTTTAAGTACAAGGATGAGATCAGAGCACGAACAGTCTGGGGGCAGCTTCTGGGTGACTTGGGGTGGGCAGGGCAGCACTAGCCAGACACCAGGTTTCACAGCTGAAGACATCGGGGACAGAGCCTGGGGATGGAGGGGTCCCCACGTCGGTGAGACCCTCACCTGCCCAGGTAGACACTGCCCACGTCCGTTTGCCAGACGGCTGATAAATCACGACATCTTCCTTACACGGAGACACTCTCTGCCTTTTTATTCCAAACATTTAACTTGCAGAGTTGACAGAAAGGCTTATAGATTCTCCTCCCAAAATATCCATTTGCCTTGCCGTTTATCTGCTTCGACCTGAAACACAGACGTGGGCGGGGGCCCTGGGTAAATCAAGCATCTGCCGTCTCCCGAAACGGGCTTGCTAACGCCGATTTCACGCCATTACCATCTTTCCGTTTCTAACAGTAAATCAAAAAAGTACCGGCCATTCATCCCCTTTAAAAGTGATGTCTTTCTTATGCGTAATTACACATGCCCAGTGGAGATCTGTGTGTGCACTGTAAATCTACTCCTTTAAAAGGTTTCCCCTTAAGTACGTTGGTGACATAAATTGGTGTAGAGCAAATTTATTTATTTAATAGGTTTATTCTTTTAACCGGTCTGATAACCATTACCGTTCGCTGTTTGGTTTGGGGGGGCGGGGCGGCGGGCGGAGGCAGGAGTTCTTATTAATTTATCTGATTTATTTCTACGGCAGATATTTATGTAAAAGGGTTCCTCTGGAAATGAGGGTGAACGTAATTTATTGGTTTAGCAGGTTTATTCTTAACTGGCCTTCGGGCGGTCCGCGTGCTGCTCGTAGAAATTGGGAGAGCGTCTTAAAATAACCGAAGTCGGCAAAGGAGGCGCGGCGGACCGGAGAGAGGAGGACGTCTTGGAAGCCTGCATTTGGGCAGAACTCTTCCTAAACACCAAAATAAAAGGGGCACACGAGGTACCTGGGGAGAAAAGGAAGGAAGGGAAGGGAGAAAAGACAGAGAGAAGGGAAGGAAGAGAAAGTCAGTCTCAATAATAACAACCCCGAAATGTTTTGGCAGATTGAAGATAAAAGAGAATCTGCTAATCAGGCCTGTGTAAACTCGGTCTCTTCTGTAAATCTTGTTTGTAGCTCCTGATGGTGTTGCAGTGAAAGCAGACAGGCCCAGCTGGTGCAGGCGAGGGGGAGAAATGCTGAGTTTTTAGCAGCTCAGGTTTATTTTTAGGCATTCACGGGTATCTTTAGCTTCCCAGTAAACGAGTCCGTCAGAAGGCCACACATGAAATAATCGGAATGTAAAAATACAGAGCAGCAACCGAGGCCCCCACGACCAGACGGTGCAAGGCGGGCGCCCTCCCGCCCGGCGCAGACGGGGCCAGGCAGGCTCCCCGCACTGTCGCCACCCCGGGCCGGGCCGCTCAGACCCACCTGGAGAAAGGATATGAGGGGTGGTCTGGCCCCTCCACACGCAGCTCCTGTTGCTGCCAAGTGTGGGGCCTGTCCTCAGACGTCTGTCTTTCCTCCTCCGACCGAGGAGCTGGCCACACACAACCTCAAGGGCAGTGACCTGGACCGGAGGCCGGAGAGCAGTGGCCTTCGAGGACCCGGGAGCTTGGTCAAGGGGGGACAGGGCCGAGAGCTGGCGGCAGCAGGCACAGCTGGGCCACCGGGAGCCGGCCTTTCTCGACGGGGAAGGGGGGAGGGAGTCTTGGGGAATCTCTGGGCTCACAAAAGACCTCTGAGGTTGTCCCAGCCCCGTCTGTCCTCCATCCACCCCGGAACCTTCCGGTCCTCCCCCAGGAGTCCCATGCTGCCCCAGGTGCCGGGTAAAACAGAGCAGACACCTTCGTATTCCTGTAACGCTGACAAATCCTTTATGGGAGAAATAAACACTTAAGCTGTGATTTTTGTGAGGCCCTGTGCGGGTTTGGGGGTGACACACCTTTTTTAAGACCCTGCTCAGTCTCTGCCCTTGGGTGGTGTCTGCGTCTCGGGGAGACGCACGGCGGATGGGAGGAGGGGGCAGGGCACGCCGGGCGCAAGCAGGTCTGTGACTCCTCGCCCACCCTCGTCTCCCGTGCCCTTGAGACCCAGCACAGAGCAGGTGCTGCTCCAGACGCCTCTGTTGGAAGTGGCCCACACCCGGCTGCCTGCCCCTCTGCCCTGGCCCTGCCCTGAGGCCCATGGAGCTGCTGGCCAGGGCCAAGCTCCGGGTGGGGGAAGCAGCCCACGTGTCCCCCAGGTTTGGGGTGGGGGGACCCGGGCTTGGGGTCTACCGCCGCCACGGTCTCCTGCCTTCACCGCCAAGTGCCCAGAGCCGTGGGGTCCTATGCCTGGTGACTCCTTAGCTAAGAGGTGCTAGCCCCCTGCCGACGCCGTGAGGGCCCTGGCACGTGGCCTGAGCCCCCTCCGCCTGTGGGAGTCTGAGGCTCGCGTGGGTGTGGCCTTCGGTGTTGAGAGGGACGGTGGGCGGAGGTCTGGAGAAGCCGCCTCGGCCGGCGAACCCTTCCCTAGCTGCCTGCTAATGTCTCAAACCCCACCCCTCCCAGTCTGCATCAGTGTGGACCACAGTGGCGGAGGCTGCCTCATTCGCAGAAGCTTCTGGTCTCCAATTCTGTGTCTAACACTGTCCGTGTCTGTGTCTGAGGAATCATGAGTGTGCCGTGCTTTGAAGACTTCCCGCAGGTCTTGTTCTGTGTGCACCAAAACCCCGACTCGAGTAACAGAAGACGCTGTCACGGTCTCTGTTCCCACCTGGGCCTGGCCAGGGGCGGCTCTCCAGCCTGCTGGCAAAGCTGAGGTTGGCCAGCCTCTTTCACAAAGTCGGAGAACTGGCAGGACACCCAGGGTCCTGCCCCGTGCTGGGGGGTCTTACAGGGGATGTTCTGGGTAGGAAACCACAAACCTGGCCAACGGGACAGCTCTGTGGTGGTCTATGGTTTGTTTGCTTTAAAAATCTAATTTCTTGTTTGAGGGACAAAGATGAAAGTGAGTGGGCCGGGCGCAGTGGCTCACGACTGTAATCCCAGCACTCTGGGAGGCTGAGGCAGGAGGATAGCTCGAGGTCACGAGTTCGAGACCAGCCTGAGCAAGAGTGAGCCCCTGTCTCTACTAAAATAGAAAGAAATTAGCTGGACAACTAAAAATATACATAGAAAAACTTAGCGGGACATGGTGGCACATGCCTGTAGTCCCAGCTGCTTGGGAGGCTGAGGCAGGAGGATCGCTTGAGATCACGAGTTCGAGACCAGCCTGAGCAAGAGTGAGCCCCTGTCTCTACTAAAAATAGAAAGAAATTAGCTGGACAACTAAAAATATACATAGAAAACATTAGCCGGGCATGGTGTTGCATGCCTGTAGTCCCAGCTACTCGGGAGGCTGAGGCAGAAGGATCGCTTGAGCCCCGGAGTTGCTGTGAGCGAGGCTGACGCCACAGCACTCTAGCCCAGGCAACAGAGTGAGACTCTCTCAAAAAAAAAAAAAAAAATAGTGATTACACTGGCAGTGACGCCAGTCCTGGTCATCACGAGGAGACAGAGTTGCTGCTCCACAGTGAGGGAGGGGACTCGGGGGGGAGTCACCGGGGTGTCTCTTGTGCGTCTTTAACGTGCAGTAAAGACAAGCGGGCCGTCGCAGCAGCCACGGGCCAAAAAAGACTCTGCAACCAAGGACTCAGAACCTCCAGGGCGAAGGTGTGGTCCCCTCACCTGGCACACGGCTCAGACAGGCCCGGAGCGAGGGACCCTAGACTGGCCGGCGCCGGGGGAGATGGCGCACGTCAAGTCTAGCTCCGGGGCCAGGAGCAGCAGGGTCTGCCCTGGCGGCCTCCTTCCGTACTCGGGGACAGCGTGGATGTCACGCAGGACACGGATGGATCAGACGGGGTCTCGTCGCTGCCTCACACGCTCTCGGCCTCCGCGATCCTGGCGGTGGCTGCGCCGAGCAGTGTCGCGCAAGCTTCAGCTTGCCTTGCCCTGACAGCACCTCACCCCGAGCACCCTGTTTGCTCTGGCCCCGGGTTTCCCTCGTGCTGTGACGTGGGGGGGGGGGCAGAAAGAGCCCATTCAGCTCAGCCTGAAAGTGCAGGGCGTTCCGGGTCCCCGGGAACGCTCGGCCAACGGGGGGCTTCCGTGTGCCCCTCCCAAGTCCCCATGGGGCTGAGCCCTGGCTGCCCACATCAGTGCCCGGCCTGGATAACGCATCCTCGTCGCGGCTTGGGCCACCTCCTCTGGGTCCTCTTCCCCGCTTCCCAGGACAGGGGCTGCCATAGGTGAGCGGGATGATTTGGTCTCAGGCTAACAAGGATGAGAACACAAAGTACTTCAGACGCAGACACCAAGCCCGCGTCACTCGCTCCCACGACTCACAGCCGGTGTTGGAATTCGGTATGATCACAGGCTTACGTGCATTTTTCAAACTGGGCACATCTAGAGTAATTTCACCCTGGCGGAAACGGTGCCGGCAGGCGTCAGCTCTCACAGAGCGAAGCGCTCCGTTTGTTAGATGAAAATCAGGAGGGCAACAACATCTCCAGCTCTCGCCAGCTCCGAACGGCGCCTGGATTTCCTGACCTATGGCACCGCCTAGTGTCGGCTCCGGCTCACGTCCTGAGCTCAGCGGTGAAGCCTCTGCGAGAGCTGTGGTTGCTGGAAATTTGTTACGGGAGGAATTCCTTAACGCTGCTTTTTCTCTAGGGAGAAGTCGCCAGCTGTCCACACACACGGATTTACCTGTAGAGGGAAAATCGGTGCCACTCGTACGTTTGAAATGGCCTCGTGTTTGGTGCTACATGCGTTCCTTCCTCCAGCAGGTAACTGTCACTCGTCCCTGTGGTCTGCAGAAGGCACCACCTGGAGCAGGAGGTTCCGGCCAAAAACGCATCACGTTTCCACGGACTGAAGGGCGAAGGGAGGCCGTCGCACCGGAGTCCAGACAGAGGAGGAGCCGCCCGGTGTGTGTGGGGCAGACACGTGCCACCGTCCGCCCCAGTCCCGCGTCAGAATTTATCGTCCTACTGGGCTCAGAGACAGGTTCCCGGAGCATATGCCGTCTTTACGGCTCGCCCCACAGTCAATTTCGGCGCATCTGTGCGGGGTGACTCGAGGCGTCCTAAATGTCTTCTAAAATAAAGAGACACTTTCGCCTTAAAACGAGGGCTTAGCAGCGTTAAATTTAGTTGGGTTGAAGGCCTCAGCACACCCCGGTGGGGCTTATTCTCCCGCACGTTGGGTAATTCGTACGCACAACAAGACATCACCGTTCTCGGTGCAGTTCTGAAAGGAAGTATCAAGGGCGAAGAATTGGATTTTTAACTGAGGGAAGGGGAAAAAAAAAAAGGTGTGAATTTTAGCTCTGCAGAGGGAGGAAAGAAGATGTTATATTTCCGTCTGAGACGTTGCAAATCGCTCCAGGATGCCCTCTGAACTTTCCCTCCACCCACCTGTCCCCACAGTGGCGGGGAGCTCCGCTGTGCCCCTCTCTGACAAACGGTCTTTTGAGGACAATTGCAGAAAGCCCCTCAAGTCACTGCATGGGTAGTGGGTCTGGAAAGAGGTAGCCTATGTTGCACCAAAGCACTTTGAAAGAAATTTACTCAAGGTTTGTTTCCTGGGACGACTTTTTCTTTGTTTTAACCAGCAAGTCTTATGGGCATGTGTGTATAGCCCAAATGAAAAATGCTTATTTAAAAGAAAAAAAAAAACCTCAGGCCTGGCGCGGTGGCTCACGCCTGTCATCCTAGCACTCTGGGAGGCCGAGGCGGGAGGATCGCTCAAGGTCAGGAGTTCGAGACCAGCCTGAGCAAGAGCGAGACCCCGTCTCTACTATAAATAGAAAGAAATTAATTGGCCAACTAAATATATATAGAAAAAATTAGCCGGGCATGCTGGCGCATGCCTGTAGTCCCAGCTACTCGGGAGGCTGAGGCAGGAGGATCGCTCGAGCCCAGGAGTTTGAGGTTACCGTGAGCTAGGCTGACACCACAGCACTCTAGCCTGGGCAACAGAGTGAGACTCTGTCTCCAAAAAAACCCCAAAGAAAACAAAACAAAACTCAGAAACTTTGACCAGAGTACTTGTGTCTTCCTAGGGAGCGGGTGTTGTGTAATTTGGGAGTAAACCTTCGTACCCACGACCCCCCTCCAGTTAGAAGGGTGGGCGCCAAGACTGAAAATCTGAGCACGCTGAAAGCGAGGCACCAGTTTGGAGCTTTGGGCCCCCGGCCGCTGAGGCCGGAGTGAAAGAGGAGGGTCTCACTGACAGGGGCTGTGGGAAGGGAGTCCAGGAGGGATGTCAGCGTGACCTGGAGTCTGTCCATGGAGAGTGGCAAGAGGCCCCAAAGGACGGCGAGAGCCCGGCTGGGCCCAGTAACTTTCAGGAACCGGGGTGTCTCGGCACTCCCTTTCAGACACCCGTTACCTCTAACCCTCCGGCCGCTGCAGCCCCGGCAGGCAAAGTGTGCGGCGCCAAGCGTCTTGTGTTAGCGGGGATTTGGGGAAGTTCCCCGGAGGATCTGGAGTCCCCGCTCACCCGGGCCAGCCACGCTGAGCAGAGAGCACTGCGGGGGCTGAGGAGAGGAGCCCGGAAGAGCGAGGCTTTTCAGGGGCTCCCGCTCAGGGGCAATGAAGAGCTGGCTTCGCCACACCCCTCAGTCATCGTTACGGATTCTGGGCTGACGTTTCACCGTAAGTGGATCGAGGGCGCGAGAGTTACTCATTCACGTTAAGGAGAATGTCTATTAAACCTGAAAGAACTTGGGGACACCAACCAGGCTGACGACCGTTAGATAATTAACGACAGTTATCAGTGGTACCACTTACGTACCAGTCGTTCCTCCAGAGATACGGGGTCAATAAGGACACATTTCTCCCTTGCGGATCTTACCTTCTGGGAGAGGGGAGTGTTCCGTGACCGTGTGGTCGTATCAAAAATCCATCTTGTCCGGTCGATGTTTGTGCTGAAAGGTGTGGCTCGCAGGAATGCCTGGGTCGGGGCAGATTTCCAGTTTGGGGAGGACCGAGGTGTACAGGCCTCCAACCTCGGCACTCGTCGGGGCTTGGCCTCCTCCCCGGCCTCCCTGGTTGACCAGATCGTGTCCTGTCACCCTCTGTAGCATGAGAGCTCTAATTGTTACGTGCCGTGTGATTCCTTCTGTTTCTCTCTCTGGAGTGTCAGGGACCCAAGGTGGGGGGGGGGAACCTTATCTCTCTGGGCTGTCATTCTGTTCCCCAGGCTGGAAGACGGGCTGGCACTGAGGGGCCCCGAGTCTGTGCGTGTCGGCTGGGATACCGTGACAGGTAACTGGCCGGTGTAGTCTGCATCGACTAGGGAGACAGGCAGGAAATGATGCCTCTGGCCATACAGCACTGTCCTCCAGACCGTCAGAAACCCGCACCAAACAACATGAGTGACAGTCATTTGTGACACGCAGTCTCCAAGGTGGGCCCCGTGACCCACACCTACTGGTACCTGTGCCTTTGCCCAGTCCCCAGCCACACTGACAGGTGCCGGGACCGTTCAGCCAGCGGGATGGCGAAGGAGTGACGGTGTGTGACTGAACGCTAGGTCGTCTCTCCCTCTGGCATCATTGCTCTGGGAGGAAGTCAGCTCCTGAGTCACGACTAGGAGCCCTGTGGAGGGCCCCCTCCCTGAAGAAGCGGAGGCCTCACTGCCAACGGCCGGGACCAACTTGCCAGCCATAGTGAGCTGTCCTGGAAGCTCACCGCAATCACCCCTTCGGGTGACCGCGCCCTCCTGAGAGAGCCCACCCTAGAACCACCCAGCTAACTAAGGCGCTCCCAGTTTCCTGACCCGCAGAAGCCGCGGGAGACGATACATGTTTGTCTTAAGCCAAGTTTTTGAAGTCATTTGTTAGACAGCAAAATAATAACACAGACAGCGATGTTCACGCATTTCTCCCAGTCTCCTATAAAGTTTAGAAAAGGGAATTCTAGAAAACACCGTTTCTAAAAAGTTGCAACACGAATCCTTAACGTGCTTGCTTTGCAAACACAGCTTTAAGAGGAAGCCCCTTCCTTACCTTCCAGCTCCTTCCAACAACTCTTGTCGCCTCTGACCCCTTCTACATAAAAACTCAGGAAAGCCGGCTTAAGAAAGTGAGGGGGTTGAAGTTCTAGTTTGTTCCCAGGGCCGGGGTGGGCAGCCAGAACTAGCTCTCCAGCTCAGCAGAAAGGAGGCCGGGCCTGGTGGGGAGGAAGCATCCTTTAAGCACAGAGCATCCTGCCTGGGGCCGAATTCTTTCAATAATAAAGGAAGACTTCATGTAAATAAAACAAAAAGTCGGTCATCATTCATTTATTGAAATGACGTGCAAATCACCCGAGGAAACTTAGCAGAAAAGCAGCTCTGCACACGCCAGGTGTTTCCTTTTGTGCTATGTCCCCACTGCAGGCGTCCTGGGTCAGAGCTCCGCCTTGCCGCCATTGCACGGCCAGGGGCAGCCCAGGAGGGCCCAGGGCCTTTGTCCTAGGGGCGGAGCAACAAGAGGCAAAGCAGGGGCTGCCCGGCTGGGTGCACGCGTGGGCCCCTCGCAGCCCCTGAAAAAGGAAATCCCACAACAGTGGGGATCAGACCACGGAGGGGAGGGGCCGGGGTTAGGGGCTGGCGCTTGCCTGAGCCTGGGCCCGGGGAGAGGCCCCTGGTAGAACCGGCTACAGTGGGGTGCTGGGCACCCACTCAGCACCCCTGAATTCCTGACCCACAGAAACTGCCGAGGACAATCCATCACCCCAGGACGACCCTAGTCAGGGCCTGAACGTTGAGGTGAACGGAGCATCGTTTAGGTGAGGCCCTCCGGCCCCATAAGCATTGATGGAAACACGGGGGGTGGGGTGGGGAGGTGGCTTCCTGGTACGAACCCTGGAGCAACAGAAAACATTCTTCCATTGAACAAAAACAGACCAAAGTTCCAAAAAGAGAAAAGAAAAGAGAAGGGAAGAGAAAAGAACCCCCTCCCCAAAATTCCAAAACCAGCATTAAAGTAAAAAAACCATTGGGAGAAAATATTTCTATCCTATGAGCTATTTGAAATAACTTCAGCATCATCATAGTGACTCTACTATAATAATTTTCTGTAATGAAACATCCATTATAACAGACAAGGCAATACAATAAAGCCCCATTGTTCCAGAAGCCGTATTATAACCGAAACAGGATAATTATAGAAATACTCGCGTGAGAAGTGCATGTTCAACAGAACCACTTTAAAATCATTCTTCTCAGACTGAAAAAAAGTGTCCTGAGTGCAGAAAGGAACTCTTCAGCGAGGTCTGGAAGTGAAAGGCAAGGCGGATTTTTACAGAAAATCTTCCACGGCAGCGTAACCTTCCGAAGTCCTGCTGGGGACCATCTGTGCCGTGTTCCCGAGGGCCCACCCGGCTCCGGGTCCCACGCTTTATTTGGAAGACTAGCCTCTCTATTCGCGGATTTTGAAGTAGGGCGTCTCTGTCTATTCTGCATTCGACAGACAGATTTTAGGGTGAATCTCGGCGCTATCGAGTTCGTTTGTAAATTCTAACTTGGAATTTCCAGCTTTTGAGAACAGCCCGCCCCGGAATGTTCTGTAGAAATCCCATCGTATGTTGAAGGCACGGCTGGTAACTACCACCCTGCCTCCTTTTTAGTTTACGAGGCACTTTTTGGCTTTTCCCCTACTTTAGTCCTCACTGTAATCCCAGGTTTTTTTTTTTTTTTTTTTTGA
Organism: Lepilemur ruficaudatus; assembly: GCA_963574885.1. Classification (NCBI taxonomy): domain Eukaryota; kingdom Metazoa; phylum Chordata; class Mammalia; order Primates; family Lepilemuridae; genus Lepilemur; species Lepilemur ruficaudatus. Next base: position 31,832 of record CAUYRT010053712.1, read on the forward strand.
GACAGAATCTCACTCTGTTGCCCAGGCTAGAGTGCCGTGGCATCAGCCTTGCTCACAGCAACCTCAAACTCCTGGGCTCAGGCGATCCTCCTGCCTCAGCCTCCCGAGTAGCTGGGACTACAGGCATGCGCCACCGTGCCCGGCTAATTTTTTTCTATATATTTTTAGCTGTCCAAGTAATTTCTTTCTATTTATAGTAGAGACGGGGTCTCGCTCTTGCTC
>CAUYRT010053713.1:0-16249 GCA_963574885.1 Lepilemur ruficaudatus
GCAGCACAATTCACAATTGCAAAGATGTGGAAAGAATCCAAGTCTCCATCAATACATGAGTGGATTAATAAAATGTGGCATATGTATACTATGGAATACTACTCAGCCACAAGAAATAATGGTGAACTAACACCTCTTGTATTATCCTGGATGGAGCTGGAGCTCATTCTTCTAAGTGAAGTATCACAAGAATGGAAAAACAAGCACCACATGTACTCACCATTAAATTTGTACTAATTGATCAACACTTACGTGTACATATGAAGTAACATTCACAGGGCATCAATCAGGTGGGAGTAGGGAGGAGGGAATGGGTAAATTCATACCTAATGGGTATGATGAGAGATGTCTGGGGGTTGGGCACACTTGTAACTCTGACCTGGGTGGTGCAAAGGCAGTATATGTAACCAAAGCATTTCTACCCTGATAATATTCTGAAATAAATAAATAAATACAAAATGCCAAAAATAAATAAATAAATAAATAAAAAGATGAAGACGACTTTGGCATTCCTCTTGCCCAGTATGCCAATGTGGAGATACTTGCAGTAGGCAAAATTTGATAAAGAATTTACTGATCTTTTCTGCTGTTGAATATATCATTCATTCAGTAACACATACTTATTAAGTACCAATTAAGTTCTGTTTTAGGGAATAGGGATGTATTATTGTCCTCTTATGAAGTTCACATTGTAGAAGGGGACCTTACTTTCTAGTGTCTAGTATAGACACTAGACTACTACTTTGCTTTAAAATTTACTTTTCCTACAAACTCACTGCTTTTTTATGCTTGGAAGCATAACTTTATCTTAGCCTTGTGGGCATATGAGGACCTGCATAGTCTGGTCTTCTCTCCTTAACTTTGTATTAGTTTCGTATTGCTGCCGTAATATTTATCATAGACTTTGTCGCTGAAACATAAATTTATGATCTCACAGTTTTGTAGGTCTGAAATTTGGGTTGGGTTGATTATTTTCTCTGCTCTGGGTTTCACAAAACTGAAGTCAGTATTAGTTGTCCTGAAATTTTGGGGGGAGATTTTAGAAAGGATCCACTTGCAATCTCATTCCAGTTGTTGGCTTAAGTCAGTTCCTTGTGGTTGCAAGACTGAGAAACTCAGTTCCTTGCTGGCTGTCAGTCTGGGCTACCCTTAACTTCTAGAGCCAGGTTCTCTTGCTCATGGATCCTTTCATCTTTAAAGCCAACAGTGGTGAGTTGAAACCTTCTCATGCACTGAATCTCTGACTTCCCCCTTTTTTTCATCTAGCCAGAGATAGTTCTCTGCTTTTAAGAGCTTTTGTTATTATAATAAAGCAGGCTTTCCCAGATCAATTCAGGATAATCTCCCTATTTTAAGCCAGAGACCTGAGTTACATGTTTAAAGCCCTTTTGCATGCTACTTAACATTTTCACAGGTTCTGAAGGTTAGGACAGGGATATTTTAAAGGGCAATATCCACTATTCTGAATATCACAAACCTTGATTCTAGACATAATCTGTTCTTCCTTCTTACATTCCCACTCTCAATCATGAAATTTCCCTTTATACATTCTAAATCTCTAGTCAGGTTACATAAACTTCTTACAATGACTACTAAGTGTCTCTGTCTTATTTTACTCCCATGCACCTCAGTCCTTTGGTTTGTATACCTTCTATTTATGCTTCCTTCAGCTAGGAGTGCCTTCCTCATGGAATACATGGTGCCTCTCCTGGATCTCTTGTAGAACTGTGAGCCTTATCTAAGCATATTTATTCTAATTACCTTTTAAGTTACCTTTCCCAGCAGAGCCAATAGCTCTAATTTATAGAAAGGGAAAGTATCTTACTTAATCTAGCACCTAGTCCAGTGCCTGAAATAAAGGAAGCAGTAAAGAAATATTTATCAAATGAATAAATTATTAACTACTGTGTTATAAACTACTATCTATTTGTTTTCTGAACCAGGCTTGAGCTTTGTTAAGGAAGTGATTTTGTCCTAATTGCCTGTGTCTATGATGCCTAATACAGTGCTTAACATCTTAGTGGCTCAATAATCAGTGGTTTACTGATTAATTGGGTGCAGCAAAAAGAACACTTGGTTTTTAATGGAATAATCAACTAGTAAATCAACTGTCATAAGTTTATAGATTTTATGTTAATACACAGTTATAAATTGAATATTTTAAATGTTTGTTTAGGTACCATAAATTTAAACTCAACAGAGCTAGAGGATTTACAGGCTTAAGTTTCTATTTTATTATTAATTTAAATTTTGGGGCCTTGGTATAACTTATCTCTCCTTATAATGAATGAGTCTGTTTCTGTTCATATTTTCTGTACTTTCAGGTTTTTTTCCCCTTAATTTGCATCTCCATTTTCTTACAAAAAGGGTTTTAGGTTGGCTGATTTGTTTTATTTGTGCTAAAATGTTTAGCAATGCACAATGGATCCATTCAATTATAGGGTTCTGGCTTAACTAAATTGCTCTTATCTTATGGCTTTTTTGGTTGTTGTTGGAGTTACTCTGTTTATAAAATAAACTTTCTGTTATTTTATTTGAACTAATCTTAATTCTTCCACATATTTTCAGTTAACATTATTATTAAAAACCATAGATGATTCCATTGATATATTATCTCATGAATGATTAAAGATATATATATTTTATGTAAAACCTTATTTATTGTAACTGGATTGTATTTACTTTGTGAAAATTAGAAAGCTGTATATTATGGAAATGATGTCAACTCTGCATTAATTAAAAAATTTATTTTACTTAAATAGCAACCTCTTTTGTTAACTGTGTGTATTTTTTTTTTTTTGAAGTAGTGTCATGTGTTATCTTAATGGCTTTTCCTATTTAGTAAGACATTTTACCTTCAATTCCTCCAAGTTTAGCAGTGGGAGATTGCTTATGCTTTGAATTCAGACTTTAAGGGTCCATAGAGATCACTTAGTTTCTGCATGCTTTGTCACTCTGTATTTATTGTCTCAGGCAAGGGATCTAATAGCAGAAAGACAAGGGAAAAAATGAGACTTTCAGGCTGTTCTGTTTCACTAGCCCAGTGGAGAGTGTAAATAACACAAAGAATAAACAAAAGAGCTAGTAGAAAACATCATGAGTAAGAGCAGAGCTTCTTCAAACATAGGCTAGAAATTTCTCTTTCTGGGGAAAGAGAGAGGCACCAGGAAGCACAGATTTTATGTGATTTGCCCTATGTTACACAGCAAAGAAGTGAGATACAGGCAAGAATCTAAATTTCTGACTTTAATGCTTTTTTTGAAGATACTATTACTGACACTGTTACAAATTATGAAGGTAAAGCTAGTTTTAAATTGTAATACATCCAGCTCTCAGACACCTCTTGTATGACTTTATGTGCTCTTAGCATTATATGCATTTGATTTTTAAGTCTCAGTTTACTTATCTAATACCACATAGTGAATCTACTGACCAGCCCATATGAGGATATAGCCAAGCATACAATCTAAGTTTAATACTTTTCTAGATGTAACTGGAGAAGTAAGGTAGATACTTACTTCAATAAAATTTCTAATTATATATATTTATAAAGAAAGTCTAGATAACCTCTTAGATTTTAGTGGTTGGTAATTTGCTTTCTCAGGATAATTTGATGGTCAGTAGGAGACACATGACTACCAAAGAATTTAAACAGGAAGTCCCATCTCATTACGCTATGACTACGCTATGGAACAACAAAAATGTTGTTCCAAATAACTACTACAGTGAAGAGATCCCTCCTTCCGAAGATCTGTGTTCTGCTATGACCTTTCTACAGTGTTTCCAGAAACTTAACATGGAACATAACACTATGTGCTGCAGGTCTGAAATAATTATTTTGGCTTTAGACCATTCTGATAAATTGAGAAATGCAGAATGTTAAATAAACATCTACTGCTTTCATGACTATTCAGACACCATGTCTAATAAGAGTTCTTCCTACATTTAAATTCTTACCCAAATGGGTTGCATTTTGATTTATTCGATAGGAGATAAGAGAAGACTAATTCCACAGAAATCATAATAGAAGAATAAAAACTACAAGTTCCTCTGTATAGATAAGATGAAACTGTGACTGGAATTTCCCCAGGAGTTTAAGTTGTCACTCAGATCCACTCATATTACATTCATCTTCTATTCTTTAAACATGCAAGACTCATTTCCTAAGCTATTGTGGCTGCATTCCTCTCCTCTCTCAATATCTGACCAAATTAACAGGACAGTATTACAGGCTATCTCCACACTAGGCTCATGCAAAGGCACAGTGGATCAGACATTCTGTGCTACACTTTCTAAAGATGTAAAGTTATAACATTAACCACTTGTCTTCCTGTTGATGCTATTATTCTATAATTAAAGCAACAACTTCCCTCTCTTGTTCCCTTGATACTTCTAGTGACCTTTTAATCATAAGACTATCACACTCAAAAGCATTGTTATCTTGGACACCTTTTGACCAACAGAAAGCTCTGCCTGTTTAGAAGGGATTAAGTCGGGCAATATATTTGTAAATATTTTTAAAAGTGTTGGAAGTTTTTTTCCCTTTCCCCAAATTTTACTTGTTTGCTTAGTATTGTGGCTATTACTATCTAAAGAAACAGATCAGCAATATATTGCTGTTTTTGGTCTTGCCATTATGCAGGGAATTGCTATAAAAATGTGAACTATTATTATTTTGGGTGTTGCTATTATGATTGTGATTGATCTCATCCTTGAAACCCTTTAATGGCCTCAAATTTATTAGAACAAAAAGAAGACTGCTGAAAACAGAAGCAGTTGTTTAGGTTGATTTCAAATTTTGCTAATAAGCCTCATTAAAGAAAATTCATCTCTCATCCTCAAAAAAACACTAAATTTCTTATACTAGCCCACACATTTTTATATGATCTGGCTTTTGCCACCTTCTGAAACTGCCTCTTGGGCCACTATGCTACAGTTATTTTCTTCTTTCAGGTTTTTAACCATTCCAAATTGTTTCTACCCTCAGTACCTTTGTAGCTGCCTTTTCTTCTGACTGAAAAACTTGGATTCTTACTCCTGAATTATTTTCAAGGATGGCTCTTTTTCTTCAAATCTCAACCTAAATACCATCTCATCAGACAATCCTCTACCAAAATATTCCAATTAGGACCCTCATTATTCACTCACTGGGTTCTCTCTTTACTTCTTCTGTAGGGCTGATCACAGTATTCAGTGTAATTATGCTAGCCATGCCCTCACTTGTGTGTTTACGTTATCTCCTTGAACCAAAAGCCCCATGAAAGCTGGGACTTGATTTTATGCACTGTTGGTGACCCAGTAACCTCGGACAGTGTCTGCCACACTGTGGTCTCCTAATATTTGTTGAGTGAAAGAATGAATAAATAAGAAAAAGAAAGAAAGATGATGGAAAGAAAGAAGAAAGGGAAGAAGGAAGAGAAAAAAAAAAGCTGCTTCCTTTTCAGGTATGGCACAAAAGAGAAATGAGGAAGGAGAGGTTTTGAACTCTACAAGGCAGTTACATTGTCTTTTTCATATTGTAATTCCCAGTACTGTGCCTGGCACTTAGTGATGGCTCATTGAATGTTTGTAGAAAATATGAATGAATGAGTGAACAATCATATAGTTATTTATTCTCTGTCTAAAGCAAATAAAATATGAAAAAATTAGGTGTCTTTCAAAAGAAAATCTTGAAAAACTAATGGTAAGTGGTTTTAGGATGGCAGGACCCATAATAAGAACCCCTGAAACAATTTGCACCATTGTTTGAAGCTGTGGAGTTGAAATAGCTTCAGTTTCAAGAAAAATAGAAAAAGCTACATTATATGAGGTCTGTTTGGAAAGCATCCAGCAAGTGTTAATATAACGACAACGGTTTGCGCAACATTAATGTAACCTGGCAGCCAGGGAGAGTGGACTGGAATGCGCATGCGTGAATAATGATGACTTTATTATACTAGCCGGTGAGGCACTAGACGCCATTGAGCGAGCATGTGTACTGTGTGGACGTCGCATTAAAAATGATTGAGCGAGCAGAGCAATGAATCTGCATTTTGCGTTAAGCTTGAATATTCCTCTGTGGAAACTATTCAGATGATTCAGAAGGTTTTGGGGGATGATGCAATGAGTACAGTGCAAATAAAAGGGGCACAAACACTTCAAAGATGGTTGAGAATCTGTTGAAAGTGATCCAGATCCTAGGAGGCCTACAACAAGCAGAATGCCTGAGAATGCTGAACATGTACAGGTTAGGTTAAGAGACGCCCAGAGAACTGTGTGAGGTTCCAGGGTTCCTACTTTGAAGGGGACTGAGGCATCATTGTTCTATGTATAATGTTTCTTGTATCTTGCATCTTCTTCAATAAGTGTCTCTAGTTTTCATATTACATGGCTGGATACTTTCTGGACAGACCTCATGTATATTTGTGACTTTGGGGGATATTGCAATGTAAGCATAGATTTTTCATTTTCTGCTTAATTCTGTGTAGCGATTATACCAAGATGAGGAAATATTTAAATTGTATATTTTTTGGAAAAAAAAATAAAGCTTTTGAAGTTTTTGGGGGGTTAATTTAAGGGCAATTTTAGCTTCATGTATTTCCAAATAATAGTAAAAATATGGGAACACTAAAAAAATGAAAAAAAGACATTTCTGAGATTACATTTGAAATGTTGGCTTTGGTTCTTGGCCTCTCTGTGTCAGGGCAACATAAAGAACTCTAACTGTCATTCAGACAAGACAGCCTTAAGTTCTTTTGGTCCCCAAGGTTGCTATTTCTTCCAGCTGTGTAGTATTATATCACTAGCTGCATATAAATTGGTGTCAGTTTATGAGACAATTTCTTGAGTAGTATTTGCCTTATTGTATTAATAAAAGGAACTTTTTTTTTTTAAAGATCAGTGAAATAACACCCAAAGCATATCTTGTGGGCAGACTGGCATTAGGAATGCTTGTGGCACAGAAAGACAGCTCCAGTTACTTTGTGGAGGTCTGACTTGTCCCTGAGCCTAATGCTTCTCTCTTCCTCACTCAGAGATATTGGGAAACCTAATCTCTTAACATCCCATGACCTGGAAATTCTGCATTGTGAAAGACATGAAATAGGTGGTATCTCAGGGTGTGTTATTCAAAAAAAGCAAAATCCATAAATAGTGTCTACTCTGAACCAGATGTTAGGTTTTTAAATCCTACACTATCCCAAAACAGTATTTTTCAGTGGACTTACAATCCTTGAGACACTTCTGAAATCAGGTTCTCCATTGTTCAACCAGTTATCTTTTTCTTATGGGAAAGCATTTAGCTTTCATGTAGGACTCTAGATATTAGCAAGGGGAGGCTGGGAAATCTGTTGCTTTATTTGGCCAGAGACTTCAATTATCCTTTAGGAGTGCAAAACTTTTATAAAAATATTTCAGATCTAGTTCCTTCTCTTCAAAGTTATCATAATTATTTATGATTAGCTGCCTCTGAAAGCCAGCAGCTTGCCTGAAGATCCAGGCCTATGTCCGTTGCTGAAATGTTCATGCACTGTGATCAGCAAAAACGTAGAAAACGTTAAACCAAAGCAATGCTTGGTGGAGAGTTCTGTGTCAGGGGTGGGGTGAAGTGTCTGGTATGGGGGTGAGTTGTGGTCAAATCAGAACAGTTCTTTGTTTCTCTTATAAATAGAAAAGCTCCAGTGTTGCTGGCACTGGAGAAGTCAGAAAGAAGGACACACAGAGACAACCAACAAAGTGTCTTCAGAAAAAGGCTAAATAAAGGGTTAGAACTTATGCACAATTAACAAATAACTCCAGATGTTAGAGGCAAGAGTCTACATAATTGTGAACTTTTATAAGCTTCAAAAAGAGGCAGAATATTTTGCAATTGGTTACAAATGTCTTGGATAAAAGAAACAACAATTTCAAATAAGGACAAGAAAAGGTTGGGATATAGGAAAATCAGTTCAACAGGAGAACCTAGTCATGTTTGAATAATGCAGGCTAACAATTGATGGCCCTCCACCAAATCCCACTCAGAGATGTGCTTTGTTTAGCCAGCACTTGGTTTTAAAAATTGAATATGAATGCTTTTATGTGGAACTAATACTCCCAGTTGATTACATTACTTTTTATTGTTATGTATTTATCCCATTTATACACTTTTGTTACCTGCATGACCCTATGTGCATTTGAACGAGTGATCTGAGAAGGCATTTTTTGTATGTCTTGAAAGAGAAGAAATGGGATGCTTACATCCAAAAGCACCAGTAATATACTTTGTAGTTTGTTCTATGTAATTATGCTTAGATCATTATACTAACAGTGAACAGTTGTATAGTTTTCATTACATAGGCATTTTAAATTCTGCTGTTTTATAAAGTTTCCAGTTAAATATCCTTTCAGGCATTCTGAAAAATAGCTTCTGGATTGGGTGGACGTCAAGGACCATGCCAGTTGAAATACCTTCAAATAATCCTCAATCATAAAATGCCATCTTAACTATGATTTATGTGGGCTTCATTTTACTACAGATAATAGTGTTTATGGTTCTTCTTTTCTCTCATTCATTTTGGAGTCTGACTTCTGCCCTGAGCGGACTATCACCAGTATTGACTTAACATAGCGTTTTCATTGGACTGAAGCCATTTTTTCCCTCTCCAACATTGGTGACTATTCTATCCCTCTCAAGATGGTGAGCATCCCTTCCCTAAGGAATGAGTTGTCTACAGGCTAAGTTATTTCAATTTTTTTGTGTAACAGTGTCTCATGAGTCAGTGAATACATCAACCACATTTCTTTGTGAAACTGCCTCCTTAGAAGATATATACATATGCATGCATACATAAAGTACATATACATAAATATATACACATGTATAGATAAATATATGCAAATAAATACACACCTAGTGAGTGTGTGTGTGCATATTTGTGTTTCTATTTTCTCCTTCCTAAGCATCCTTTATAGAGAAAGGGAAATGACAGAGCTTACCTTCCAGGCGCTTTATCTGACTTAACGTTTTACCATAGTTCTCTCAGATATTTTATTTAAAAATTTTTTTTAATAATTGAGAAATTTTGGACTGAAACAGCTTTAATGCTCTCCAGGTCACTCAGGGTTTGAATGTCAGAGCCAGGATATAAATGTCTAAGTCTATTATGTTTTTGGTTCACCGTGCTGTTTCATGTTAATCTCTGGAATACTGGTTAAGATGGTTCAAATTTCACTTTCATACAACTTACACTGGAAACACAGAAAACACTCAATTTGATTACGTGTGTATGTGTACATATATAAACAGAAGAGAGTCAAGATGTTTTGAATGACTTCTGCTCAGTTGTAATAAGTAATGAAATTAAACTCCCCATCTGCTAAAGAGTAGAAATAATCTTACCTTGAAGTGTGCATCAAAAATCGTTTAGAGTAGTAAAGTCATATCTGAGGCTTGTTGATCACTAGCAATCAAGAGTGTTCATCCTGTCACTTGTTTGAAGGTAACAGAAATTGTTTGATGGAAACACTTTCTTTCCCTTGAGGAAAATGATACATAGTTGTCTTTTTTGTCCTGTAAATGAGTAAAAATTACTTATAATTTTTTATCTTGGTCAAGTATTGAGAGATCTTATTTGAAAAGAGCAAAGGGTAGAGTTGAGTTTTTTTTTTAATTTTTTGAATTTTGCATAAGGAAAGAGCTCTTACAGAGTCATTCTGCTGATTTTCTTTTGGAGACCAGATTTCTTGAATCCAAAACAGAAGTAAAATTATTTATAATTTACATTCATATGCTTTATTTATTTTTACAATTAAATATGTCAAAAATTCAAAATATTTTGTCTAAGTTCTGTGATTAACATATGTATAATACATGAATTAAGTAAAATTTTGTTGCAAAAGAGTCTAATTATATAATCATTTTTTTTTTGTATCCTCCATGCCAAGAGAAGAAGGGGAAGAACAGAGTATGGTAGTCAAATATAGGATTCTAATCTTTCCTGTACTTTATATTGGGGAGGAATAGATTTCCCTGATGTCATTTTCAGTATTTATTTTCAATTTGTGACTTTTTACAGATTGATACATTTATGTTTTCAGCAATTCAAGTTAAAAATCTTCCCATTACAAAACACCAGACGTGCTAAAAAATGCAACATAGAACTTTGAAAATATACACTATACCTGAAAGAAAGTAAGGAAATCCTCAGAGAATGAAAAAGAAGTGGGAAACTACAAAATAGGTTCACAATCACAAGCTAATGCTGGGTTACTTTGAGGACACTTGGCCTATACCAGGAACTTAGAGCTTTGGGTATTAAAGTCTTTGAAGAGGAAATGAGAAAAGTCTTGGACCCAAAAAAATGAGGGGAAAGAGAATCCTACTTAATTTTGTTTACATCCAAAATCTACAACCTTAGTGAAACTAGAAGAAAAAAAAAATCTACCAAATAACAAAGGGAAATGATAATAGAACTTGTCTTTTTGGACTTGGCTCCAAGTGGAGGAGACCATAACACAGGCTTGCCGTCAGTAGCCATGATAAACCTTCGTCTGTCTGTATGACCCAGAAAATCTCACAGTAAGAAATAAATTCAAAGTGACATTACTACTTGGTAATTGTCCTGTTTGCCTAGTTAAGGCTAACCCAAATCCCTTTTGGAGAAATTTTCATCCAGATCAGGCCTCTTTTGGTTCTCTCATGACTGGAAAAACTGGAAAAACAGTGATTTAAATAACTGGAAATTATCAGATTCAAAATATAAAATGACTATGATTAAAATATTTAAACAAAAGAGAATTTAAAATATGATAAAGTATCAAAACTCACCTGGAATTTATTTTAGAGAACTAAATATATCATTTAGAAATAAAAATAATACAAACTAAAAATTAAATGGCATCAGTAAATAGTTAAAATTAGATATAATTAGGTAAAATTAGATACAAGTGAAAATTATTGAGCTGTACATTATACATGAAAAAAAATTAGCCAGAAACAGAGAAGAGATACAAAGTGGGTGAATATAGAAAAAACATTATGAGACATTGCAGACAGAATAGAAAGGTCAATCCTATGTCTTATTGAAGTTATAGAAGAGGAAAATAGAAGATGGTGAGAGTCAATAGTTGGGCATATAAGTACTGAGTAATTATCTGGATTGATATAAGACACAGAATAGCCAGATTCCAGAAACATAATAAGACCCAGAGTAAGATAAATATAAAATAATATACACCTGGATACATTATAGCTAAAATTTATGTTATATATACTAAATCAAAGAGATGTTTTGTGCAGTATTTATTTATATATTTATAATATTTTAAGAAGGAAAAAGAGCAAAGAGAAATTGCCGACAATTAGACTGACACCTGATTTCTTAACAGTAAAATATAAGCGACAAAAAATAGAATAATATGCCCAAAGTACTGCAAATAAAAATAACTTGTCAATCTTAACCATGTACCCAACTGAACTTCCACTTAATAATAAGGATGAAATGAAATATATTTTTATTAAAAATTATACAGTGCTCGTTTCCATTCAACTCTTGCTGGAGGAATTTTAAAGTTTGTATTTCAGGAAAAAGGGAAATAAATCCAAAAGGTAATGCCGAGAGCAAGGAGGAATGGTGAACAAAGAAACTGATAAATGTGGGTAGTGTTAAATAAGTATTTTTGCATAAAACTATAAAAATGATGTATAATTTGGGGAGATGAAAACCAGAGGACTAAATTGTATAAATAAGAAGGTAAATTTGGAGATAAAGCCCTTGTGTTGCTAGGAAGAAAATTGAGTTTTGATTAACTTTGGACATTTAGTTAAATATATACATATTAAAAATCAAGAAACCACTCAAAGAAATGAAGTTATAACATTTATACTGTAGAAGGATAAAGCATAGCGGTAGTAAAAAAATCAAATAATTCAAAATAAACTAAGCATTGAAAACAGAGGATCAATAGAAAAAATTGTGATAAAAGCAATTTCAAATATATGAGTAATTACAAAAATGCAAATGGATTAAATATGACATCTGTAAAAATAATCTTGGATTGGATATTTTAAAATCCAGCTATATGCTATGTCAAGAAAATGAACATAGAGTATATAAAATGTAATGGCAGATTAATGCAGAATGTATAACAGTGGAACAAATGTACCTGAAAACTATTAACAAAAATAGCTGTAGCTGGATTAATATGCACTAATTTAAAAATATTTTTATGAATAAAAGCTTCAATTCAGCAGAAATATTAATGATTTATAAACTTACATGTATCTAATATAGCTTCAAAATACGTAAAGCAAAATTTGACAGAACTTCTATGGGGAATTGATAAATTTACCAAGTGAAAAGATTTTCAAAGAATATTTCTCAGTAATTGGTATATCAACAATGGAACAATAAATAAGAATATCATAGATGTGAGCAACATCATTAATGTATCCACAAATTAGAGGAAAACATTTTTCTCAAGCATATATGAACCATTTATGAAAACTGACCACGAATACTCCATAAAGCAAGTTTCAATGTATTTCAAAATGAATGTCATATAATAAATTATCACTGATGACAAAGCATCTCTTATAAATAAAAAGCAAAAACATGCTAAGATAAAAATATAAACACATTTCTAAATAAATTATGAATAAAAAAAGAAATCATTATGAAAACTATGAAATACTTAGCACTGAAGGATTACTAAAGCAAAAATGTCAAAATTGCCAAAATCTACTTTAAGTGAAATTTAAAGCCCTTAATGCATATATAATATATTTATAAAAAATAAAAAAAGGAACTAAGCATCCAAAAGAGAATAATTCTGAAAAAAACGAGAAAGAAAAGAATATTAAGTATAAACTCAGAAATTTATAAAATATAAATATAGAATAGAAGGAATTAATAAAGACAGACACTGATGATTAAAAAATATTGACAAATTAGACCAGCTTTAGGCAAAATTGATAATAAAAGAAGTAGCAAAGATATAAATACTGTTATTGCAAAGTGAACATGACTAGACGTATAGCAGGAATTACAAATAAGAAAATATTATAAATAACTTTATGTTAGTAAACTTGAAATGAGATAAAATTTATATGTTCCTTGAAAAATTAACTTTATCACTCTTAATTTGAGAAAAATGCAAAATTGTGCAACTCTGTTAAAAAGTAAAGAAATTTAATCAATGGTTTATTAAAACCTATACCCTTTTTTGCATGTCTTAAGTGTTCCTTAATGCATGTTTTATATCATAGGAAAATATGTGTACAGAAGAGAGGAAGACTGTAAAAGGAAGGGGAAATGAAAAGAGTTTGGAGAGAAGGAGCAAAGGGGGAAGGAAGGATAAGTTACAAAGCCAGGAAGTATATCTGACTTCATGCTCCTACACAGGTTCTGCTGTCAGTGAGACTTGAATTTAACTTCCAGCTCAAACGTAATAGCCATGTGATCTTGGGAAATTTACAGAACCCCTCTAACCTTATTTTCTTTTTTTTTCAACCAGAAACCTGATACATATATTTATTGATTGATTTTAATTTTTGATTTTTTTAATTCAGCATATTACATAGGTACAAATGTTTAGGTTACATATATTGCCTTTGCCCCACCCAAGTCAGAGAATCAAGCATGTCCATCTCCCAGACGGTGCACACTGCACCTATGAAGTGTGAATATACCCATTCCCTCCTCCTCCTTCCCACCTGCCCAACACCCGAGGAATGTTACTAGTATATGTGCACTTAAGTGTCTTATTCATAAAACAACATAATTATATACCTACCACAGTAGGTTGCTCTGGTGATGAAATGATGAAATATAAACAAAGCCTTTAGGAAAATTTCTATAATATATTAAGTGTGCAATAAATCTTAGTAACTAGTATTTTTATTTCTTCAGCCACCACTCAAATCGTATTTCCTTCCCTTAGCAATACCTTCTATTTGTTAGCTGAAACACAATCTGCAAAGTATTTTAACATAATTATTTGGTCTAACAGCACCTGGGGAGGAGGGCAGGAAAGGTATCCTAGAGGTTAAGTGACTTGTGTAAAGTCCTCACCTGTGAGAATAAGAGCTGGGCCTTGAAATAATTCTTCTTCTTCCCAAACCAGTTTTCTTCCCAGTCCATCATGACTATCACCCTTTGTAGGTGGTAACTTCTGTGTGGGTAGAGACTGTTCCTTATTCTGTTTTGTTTTGTATTCACCATTGCACCTTCCTTAGAACTCTTCAGAGTGTGTGCTCTACCCAAATAGAAATTGGATGAAGAAAATAACATTAGCAATCTTCATCACAGTGGATTTCAAATTTTTAAAAAATCCACCAGTACTTCCCAAGTGTTTTAAAGCAAGATTAAATAGTAGGTAAAAATTTGCTGCAGAGGTTTTAATGTTGTCAACAATGGGAAAGGAAAAGAAAGGGCTTGGTCAGTAAAATTCAGGGTTACAAACCTACATTTTATATATCTGTTTCTCATAAAAGAGTTTATATACTCTTTTGAATCAGCAAAATTTTGGAAATTATTAGTGGTGAGTCACTATATAAAAGAGATATAAAAACAAGTATTAAAATATTGATTTAGGTACTGAGAAGGAAACTAATCACAGTGTGAATCCAAGGGCAAGGCATCTTAGACTTAGAATAGAGACAAAAACTGCTTTACTGATGCAAAAGGAAAAGAAAGACCAAAGCTTCTAGGCTTTACATGAAATCTCCCATGAGAGAAACAGCCCTCACACAGTTCAACAGGGGATCCAGGTGCAGGCTCCTGGTATACGCATTCTTCAGTGACAAAAAGGGCTCCTTTATTAACGCTGAAAAAAGAGCTTCCAAAACTGTGTCCTTACCTTTCAAATAGCCATAGTGTGATGACAAAACATGAGAAACAGGGACAGGTATGAAGACTTGTAAGATGAATTCTTGTCCCTTAGGTGACCAACCAAAATGTTCTTTAAATGACAGTGATCGAGATTAAGAGGCTTTGGAGCTAGGGCACAAGCAAGGACAAGAACAAAATCATCCTGTGGATGGTTTTCCAGGTGATAGAATGAAATCTATCTGCAGATGTTTTCTCAGTCCAAAAAATGGGAGTGATATTTACCAATTTCGTTACTTCAGAAAGTAATAAGATGGAGTATAAACAATAAATCATTAAGTAGATGTTAAAATGATTCATATTCTTGCATTTCATTTTCATAGATAGTGCTGTTGCTAATAGCTGCATATAAATATGAATAACTGAAAAATGTATAATCACTATTTCTTTCCACACAATATACATACTGCATGCTGTGAATGCACACAATAATATTATAAAATATTCAGGCTCTACCCTTAGCCTTCTCTAAAGGATTTCACATACTATTGGCATAGCAATTGTGATTTCTTACAGGAATGATTATAGATTTAGGGATTACAAGCTGGAAAAATATTTTTATTGCATGGATATTTCTTTTGTAACGGCATATTTTGAGATGGAATTTGATCTGGGTGATGAGAAATAGCTACTCTAAAACTATACCCTGAATCCAAACACTCAAGCAGAGAATATAATTTTCCTATGTTGAGTAAAGGCAACCATTCGTCTCACTACACTTTTCATCACGTGATGGGCTCAAATCTCAATTGAATGAGAACTTCCATAGAAAACTGATAGGGTCTCTTTTGCCATGTTAAAATCTGGTTCCTGAGGGAGACATCTATCTTCTCTGCTTCGGAAATCATTGGGTATCTGCTGGCTAGTTCCCAAAGCTTTCGTTCATTGTTCAGTTGGGAAATGGGACATTAAAGTAATTGAAGGCTACATGGCACAAGTGAGAGTATGACAGTGTAGTATACATACTATTGTCATTCTTATTCCATGGTGTTCCTTTACCCTAATTCTAGCTCTTTTACTGATACTCAACAAGGTACAGTCTGAGAGCCGGAAGTAGTAACAACTTATAAAATTGTAGGGAAAATTTTTCTTAGTTAACTGGTAAGAAAACTGAGTCTCAGAATAGTAAAGAGAACTGCCCATTGTAGAAATTTTAGGAAATGTGTTTTAATGAGGAAAAAACCACTTGTAATTCCACTACACAGAGCAAGCTTTCATTAGCATCCTGGATTTTTTTAAAATTGGGACATAGACTTTTTTATTTAACAGTATCTGCCTATTAACTTGAGTTCATAATGAACATCGTGAACATTTCTTACTGTTCTTGCAAACATGACAGTAATGGTTTCATAGTGTTCTAGTTTATAAATGCACAGTAATTTACCTAGCTATTCACTTTTTGTTGT
>CAUYRT010053715.1:0-10641 GCA_963574885.1 Lepilemur ruficaudatus
AGCTACTCGGGAGGCTGAGGCAGGAGGATCGCTTGAGCCCCGGAGTTTGAGGTTGCTGTGAGCCAGGCTGACGCCACGGCACTCCAGCCCGGGCAACAGAGTGAGACTCTGTCTCAACAACAACAAAAAAAGTAATAATAATTAAATAAGTAAATAAATGAGGTAAAAGTAAGTGGGATGGGCTAGCGGACCGCAGCGGCCGCCGGCGCCGACCCTGCCGGCTGAGGCGCGCGCCGGCTCCCGGCCTCGGTCCTCCTGCTCCCCGGACCCCCGCCTCCTCGCGGGGCGGCGGCGGGATGTTCTCGGTCCTGTCGTACCCGAGCGAGGCTGGTGGCCCGCGCCGCGCTCGGCGGCCTCTCGCAGACCGACCCCAGAGCCGGCGGCCGCGGCCTCGGCACGGACTTCCGTGAGGGCCGCCTCAAGACGGGCGCGTGCCACGGGGTCGACGCGTGCCTCGCGGCCCGGCACCGCGCTGCCGATGCGCTCGGTGAGTCCCCGGCCGGGTCCCCCGCCCCAGCCCCGGATCCGCCTCCCGCGCCGGCCTCCCCCGTTCCTCGGGGCGGCGGGCGGGCGGGCGGAGCAGCGCACCCGGGCAGCGAGCGCTGACTACGCGCCAGGCGCTCTGGGGCGCGTTTGCCGCTGGAACAACCCCCATTTTAGAGATGAGGAAACTGAGGCGCAGAGCGGTCTAGCCACGCGCTCCAGGTCACAGTCTGAGAATGTGACCGCTCTGTGGGAATCCGGAGTCACGTTAGTCACTCGGCTGCGCCGGCCCCCGGCCGCCTCCCCCTCCCTCGGCGACACCTGCAGGCTCCCAACCTGGCTCTGGCTCCCTCCCTCTTCGCTCTGCGTGCCCGGGACCCCTGCTGCTTCGCGTGCTCCCGACGCCGCGGCCCGGCCCCTGGCTGCGGGATCCCAGCAAACGCCGCCGTGAGCCCCCAGGTAGTCCAGCCGCGTTCTCCCGCCGCCCGGCTCGCGGCCAAACCTGCATCCTTTTCGGAGTCCCGGGCCGGGAGGGGGGGGGTGCTGCGGGCTTGGTGGACAGACTCTCACAGTGCCTTCTCCCAAACTGATCTTGTCCACTGACGGTCACTCGGCGGGGTGGGGTGACAGAGATGTCAGACTCCTTGACCCAAAATAGAATGTCCGAACCTGCTGGTAGAGTGCGGCCAAGAAAGCTTTGAGAATTGGTCAAAGCCGTTTCAGGCCACAGGTGCTTCCTACGGCCTATTCCAGTTACACCTTTGGGGGTGGGAGACTAGGACAGAGCTTGCAGAAAAGGGTAAGTATAATTCGCATGCAATCAGAGACTTTGCCATAATGTGCATCTTTGGAGACCTTGTGTATACCATAGAATAGTCTGCTATTAACATTTTTGCATAAATAAAGCACTTTGGAAAAAATGGGATGAATATGAATAAATCAACTTTTAATGTAATTTGAGATCTTAACTATAATGTTTAATTAAGTAACAGAGGCTAAAGTTTCTTGAGGCCAGGTGTGGTGGCTCATGCCTATAATCCTAGCACTCTGGGAGGCTGAGGCTGGAGGACTGCTCAAGGTAAGGAGTTTGAAACCAGCCTGAGCAAGAGCGAGACCCCATCTCTACTAAAAATACAAAGAAATGAATTGGCCAACTAGAAATATATAGAAAAAGCCGGGCATCGTGGCGCATGCTTGTAGTCCCAGCTACTTGGGAGGCTGAGGCAGGAGGATCGCTTGAGCCCAGCAGTTTGAGGTTGGGGCTGTGGGCTAGGCTGATGCCACGGTACTCTAGCCCCAGCAACAGAGTGAGACTCTGTCTCAAAAATAAATAAATAAATAAATAAATAAAGTTTCTCTGTCATTTCCAAATATGATAATATATGGAAACATTTATTACTGAACATATATTCAAATTTATTCAATTTTGACTTAAATATTATAAAAGACAATAATATTTTGACAATAGACAATAAGTATGTCCTGTTCCACATTGAAAGATCATTTAATAAGCAAATCCATGTTTCTAGAAAATAGATGTGTATTTATAGGTATTGATATATGACAAACAGTTCAAAATAGCTTTCTTCCTAGTTTTTCTCATCATTGAAGTTAGAGTTAATAGTCTAATTAATACATGTAATTCTGTATGTAACGTATACAAGAAGAAAATGAAGATGTGTTTTTGATAGGAAAAACTATAAGAAAGGTATAAAATGTGTTATTGTAAAATAGAATAATTTTGTATTGTTTAGAGGTTATTCAGAGATTGTTTTCAAATGTAGATTTAGAAAAAAAATAGCAAGAAGACAGAAAAGAACCAGTAAGTAGGAGACAGATGCAGAGAAAGGGATAAATCGGAAGATGTATTTTTGGTAAGGAAAGTAAAAACAGAAAGAAAACAATTTTTTGTATGATAAAGAATTTCGTGTGGTCAAAATATAAGAAAAGGAGGAATATAAACTTTTATACTATGGTAAAATATTTGCCTATTAAAAAGAAGGCTTATAAGGTTTGAACAAATCATAGAATGTCTAAGGAAGTTGTGAAAGGCTTATGAAAGATGACTCTTATAAAAGGAGTTTTCTGTGTAATCAAGTTGGCTACAGGTGAGAGGAAATTATAAGTTTTTCTAAAAGCTGAGCATGAGCACACCAATACAAAACAGAAGTCTAGTTCTCTGTATTTAAACCAACAAGGTTTTCTTGGGGTATTGATCTGCTCTTGGTAAAAAGAAATTACAGGAGGTTTTGACTTTTAATTCTGAAACCTATTTGTTTAACTTTGTAAAGAAACTTTAAGCTGAGCTTCTGAGCTGCAGATGTTTCCTCTTTTACAGTTTCCATTTAATTTCACTAATTCCAGGTTAAAATGCTATATTCTTCATTACAATGAGCTATGATCATACCACTGCACTCTATCTGGGCAACAACAGAGTGAGATCTTGTTTCTGGAAAAAAAAAAAAAAAAACCAACTTTGCTGTTGTGGCCTGATGCCAAAATGTTTCTTTGAAGGCCTAGGAAAGCAATGTTTTCTTCTAAGTGTAACTTGATTCAGTACTCCTGGCTTTTCTTGATGTGTTTAAGTGGTTCTGTGTAACTAGACCATCTTACCTGCTTTTACTTTTTCATAGAGCCATATATTTCCTTAAGTACTTTTTTCTTATTTACTTCTTCTATGATATTGTTTGTACTCATCACCTGAGCCCACACTTTTCCAGTATCTCATTGAATTGAAGTACCTTTTTCATCAGGTTCTATTCTAGGTTATCTTAATGAGCTTAATGGGCTTCCCTTAAGGAGAAGCAGTCACACTGCAGGAGGTTTTTCTTTACCTTTTGGTAATTGGCCTAGGAAACAAAGATTGCATGTTTTATGAAGATAATTTCCTGTGCTTTGTGTTGTCTTTACTTGGTTTTAAATTACTTAGGAAAACTGAGTTTTGAAAGAATCACTTTTTTAAAATTCATGTAATTTTCTGTATTTGCTTTAGAGATTTTTTTTTTTTCCTGAGACAGGATATCACTCTATAGCCGTGGCTAGAGTGCAGTGGCATCATTATAGCTCACTGAAACCTCAAACTCTGGGGCTCAAACGATCCTCCTGCCTCAGCCTCTCAAGTAGCTGGGATTACAGGCACATGCTGCCACACCTGGCTAATTTTTCTATTTTTTGTAGAAATGGGGTCCACCTGGCTAATTTTTCTATTTTTTGTAGAGATGGGGTCTCACTCTTGCTCAGGCTGGTCTTGAACTCCTGGCCTCAAACAATCTTCCCAGCTCGGCTTCTCAAAGAGTTAGAATTACAGGCGTGAGCCACCACACCTGGCTTTTTGAAATCTTTTGTCACTCTGGTTAAGTGAATGACTATTATATCACAATGATCTATGATTCTGTGTTAATTGAATGTTTTAAACCTTTTAACATTTTGGGTAGGCTTCCTTAGTATCAAAGTTCTAAATTAAGTCTTTTGACCTAGAATTAACTTTGGGCTTTTCCAGTTGGGCCCCTGGAGAACATCAAAGGATGTATCTCTCATCTTGTATAGATGTTAAACTTACTGTGTTTATGTGATGAATTGAATTGTATGGGAAGCATGAAAGGCATGGACAGGGTCAAATAATAAAGTAATGCTAAATCTTTAAGTTATAATTTAGATGGATTTGTTGTTGATATGAATGTTGTAAAGATTATGTGAGGCCAGGTGTAGTGGCTTATCCTTGTAATCCTAGCACTTTGAGAGGCTGAGGCAGGAGTATTTCTTGAGGCCAAAATTTGAGACCAGCCTGAGGACGAGCAAGACCTCGTCTCTACAGAAAATAGAAGAATTAGCTGGGCATGGTGGTGCGCACCTGTAGTCCCAACTATCTGGGAGGTTGAGGCAGGATCATTTGAGCTCAGGAGTCTGAGATTGCAGTGAGCTATGATGATGCCACTACACTCTAGCTCAGGTGACAGAGCAAGACTTTGTCTCAAAAAGAAATAAAAATAAAGATTATGTGACATTTATAAAATTCTGGTGGTTTTAGTGTAGCACTGTCAGTCATGATTGCTATGTTAAAATGCTGCATACAATAAAATTAACTAAATTTCCCTGTCAATTACCAAACTCTCATCAGATTTTAAACCATGAGTATTCTACATCTCTGTCATTCACAATTTTGATTCTTCTCTAAAGTCATTTGCAATCAGATCCATGGAAAAGATTCTAACAAGCATTGTTGAATACAATTCTCTAATAACGTTAAAGATCAGTGGACTAAGTAAAAATTTCTAGAATTCTAATGAATAAAGTAATGAATTAATGAAAATACTTATCAAGATCAAGTAAAATAAAATTGATTACATGAGATTGAACATCTTATGAAAATAATATTTTTATGACTTTTATTTGAAACATGGTTGGGTCTTGACTTAAAAGTCTTTTTTCCAGATTTAAGGAAACCTTCTTTCTTAAGTTATCTATAGTTTATAGCAATTTTGGTAAAGTATACTTTGGGGAACAAATTTGATTGGTTTGGCTTTCTAGCCTTGAGAAGATTTTTTTTCTTTTTTTTTTTTTTTTTGAGACAGAGTCTCACTCTGTTGCCTGGGCTAGAGTGTGGTGACATCAGCCTAGCTCGCAGCAACCTCAAACTCCTGGGCTTAAGCGATCCTTTTGCCTCAGCCTCTCAAAGCAGCTGGGACTACAGGCATGCGCCACCATGCTGGCTAATTTTTTCTATATATATTTTTAGTTGTCCAGCTAATTTCTTTCTATTTTTAGTAGAGACGGGGTCTCACTCTTGCTCAGGCTGGTCTCGAACTCCTGAGCTCAAAGGATCCTCCTGCCTCGGCCTCCCAGAGTGCTAGGATTATAGGCGTGAGCCACCGCGCCTGGCCAAAACTAATCTTTTTTACAAAAAAAAATTCAGTCTTAGTCTGATTATCTTGGGTAGAATCAGAATGACTGTAGAGAGAAAGATTATGTTTCTAAAGAAATATTGTAATATACCTGCTATTATATTGTGGCCCTGTGAATTGCTTTTGAATTTTTATTATTTCCTTGTTGACTGCACTGGAATCTGCACTGGATCCTCGATTATTCTAGGCTCCTCTAATCCAATTTTATCCCATGGAATTACTAAGAAAGGAAACTGCTCTTTCATACAGCCCCATACAGTGAAGCTAGACAAGGTGGTGTAGCCACACAGAAAGTTCACCAAACCACCCAATGCCATAGCCAGAGACTTTCAAACTGTGAATAAGGATGAGTTGATACCTTCGTGCTGTGGCCAGCTTTACCCAAGATGACAGGACAAGACTCCCCATCATGAGACTCTTACCTTGCTTAATTTTTCCTTTCTTGTATCTACCTTTTTCACATGGTAGTATAATGGTATAATTTAAATTTCTGGGTTTTTAAAAAGTTTTATATTTTTGTTATTTATTTACTTATTTTTTGAGACAGGGTCTTGAACTGTTGCCTGGGCTAGAATGCCATGGCATCAGCCTAGCTCATAGCAACCTCAAACCCCTGGGCTCAAGGAATCCTCCTGCCTCAGCCTCCTCCTGAGTAGCTGGGACTATAGGCATGCACCTCTATGCCTGGCTAATTTTTTTCTGTGAGTGTAATTTAAATTTCAAAATCAGTAGCTACTCTGGGTAATTTGATAAAATGTTAGATCTATCATGCTAATCAAATATTTTTGCATGGCCAAAAAAAAAAAAAAGATCCTTTTGTCCAGCAGGTGGGTAACTAACAATGGCCCTAATACAACTCTTGCTTACTCTCTGCTTTAAGTCAACAGAGTCATGAGATACTAGATGACGTAATTGCTTTTGAATGTTTATTAGCTGGACAGTGTGTCTGTGCTATATTGCCAATACTACATATCTATATCTATAAATTACTCTGGGACCACCTTTTGTGTATTAACCCACTGAACAACCGCAGGGGGGAAAAAAGTAACAGATGCCTAAAGAAAAGTAAAGAACAGGAGGAAATTGATCAAAATGATCAGATTTTGTTTTGATGCTTTGAATTCTTAGGACAGAACCTGATTAATCACAAACAGCTCAGTGCTTTTTATTTCCATATTAGTCACTGGAGATTCCTGAGAGTTAAACAGCAGTTTATATTGAGGTTCCCTTTATTTCTGACTATTTCATTATAACCATCCACGCAGGGGTAACACCTCAAGTATTTCCCAAGCCTGCATCTCACTCTAGAAGTTTGGATTCCCATTTCTGACTTTAGGACTCATGTCCCTGAAGGTCCCACTGCCTCCCCAAGTCAACATTTCCTCCCTAGTCCTGTCCCCTGCTGCATCACCTTCCTTTTCCCATTCCTACCAAGCAGGTATCTGAAATGTTCCGTGCTCTTTTGGAGATGCACCTGAGTCCTAGGTTTCAGTTCCAAGTGTCTAGACGAAAGCTTTTAAAATTTTCGCCCAACTAGGCAGGCATCCAACAGCAGTACTGACAGGACTCCGGGTCATAGAGTGCTCTGTTGGCACAGTGAGGGCAGGGCACTTTACTGAACAAGACTGTCTTGGGATTCCCTAAGTCCCTTAGTGTCTCCATCAGCTCAGCGCGGAGCTCGGCGAATCTTCTCTGGTAGAGCGCACCTTGAGCACCGTAACTCTCCAGAGGGGCATCATACAGCTCCAGGTGTAACTTGCTCAGCCTGCTGGTGTGTCGCAGCAGAGTCTCCAGGGTGGCCATGGAGATGGGATTGCCAAAAAAGCTGAAGATTTTGAGCTGGGAGCAGCGGCTCAGGGCAGGCAGGATGACTCTGAGTTGAGTGTCTGTGATCCCACATTCATCCAAGTCCAGGGTCTGGAGGGTGGCAGCAACTTTCTCTAGCAGCAGTTGAAGGGTCTCAGGACTGAAATTGGTCAGTCTGATGCCGCTCAGATCCAGTTCCTTTAGCTGACTGATCCTTGGGCACTGAGACAGATGCCTCAAGTCTGATTCTGAAAGCACGCAGTCGGTTATTGAGAGCGTCTCCAAGGGGGTCTTGAGACACCTGGGGAGAAAGGAAGAAGTTAGTTCTGAGAAATGGAAATGGCAAGTGCAGGAGAATGACCTCACGTGGAAGATGACAGTTTTCCCCAACCTCAAAGTTGTTCTCACCATCTGATGATGGTCTACACCCAGAAGGCTGCATAATGAACAGTCTGGTCACTCAGCTCAGACTCATTTGGGGCTGAGTCATTTCTCCTTCATTCATGAGACTGGGTCAAGTCCAGAATCTCTAAAGCTCCCTTTCCTCACCTGTTAAGCAGAATGCCGCATCTCCAGACCACAGGAGCCTAGTGGAAAACGTGCATGAAGGACAAATCCAGACAAGATTCAGCAACATCAGCTGGGGTTTCCAGCCTGCAGGGCTCACTACGTTCTTGTGTCACCAACAAACCATCCACCACTTCTTACAGTTCTTCAATCCAGCTCCCTCACTCTCTAGTGCAGAATCTTGCATTCCCATATGTTAATTACCTGACCTGAAGCTCAGAACAACCTCTTACTGACAGGGAGTTAGAGAGAGAGTCATTTGTGTTCACAGAGCTGGTGAGGACAGAGCTTGTATTTTGAAATGTGCTTTCCCTTCCTCAGTACCCTCCTCCATTACCTGTTGTTCATGTGGTTAACTTACACATGCTTCCTCAGGGAGAATTTACAAAGACATCTTCACTAGATCTGAGACCCCCAATAACTAGCTCCGTAGCAGAGTGTCCCTCTCTATAGCATCTACCACAGTTTATCCTTCTGCCTTTAGTGGGGCAGTTATGTGACACCCACTTCGGGACAGAGCAGAGAACACAAGATCCTAGTGTCCCCCTCACTGCTACATGGCCAGAGGCTGGCACACAGTAGACATCCGTTAGTGTTCGCTGTAACAAAGAAAGGCTTTGCTCTGGTCTGCAGAAAATCTCGCCATCCTTCCTTACCTGAGCACCTGGTCCAGGTGGCCTTCAAGAAAGGGGACAGAGTACATACAAAGCTTCTGGAGGCAGTCCAGCTTGAGGAATTGAGAGGTGATCTGGGAGATAAAATCCTCCTTCTTCTCTTGGGAAATGTTGTCAGACACATAGATGTGGGAGAGAAGGAGTTTGTGAAGATGACTCATCTGGCCCAGATAAGGAGCAAACCTTGCCAGGGTGGACAATTTCCAGGTGCAATTAACTTCTACCTCCTGGATACAGTCCAGGTCCACCATTTTTAGGACCTTTATGATATTTTGGATGGGCATTAAATAAATTTTCAGCTTTCTACAGCACAAGTGTACTGAGTCGTTCCTCTGCATGAACCACAGAAAGAGGTAGGTGAGGAATTCATCAAGGCTTTTTTCCTTGAGGCAAAGGTCTACAAACACCTTCAAGGACTGCTTCCTTCTCATCCTTGGACAGTCCTCCTCTGTTTGCCTTTTACTCACGGCCTTTAGGGAGCTCACAGGGGCACCAGACCATACAACCCAGAAGTCCTCATCAACATTCCGTAAATCCAGCACTTGGATGTTACACCTTCTGTGGGTAAAATGGGAGAGTCTCAGAATTTAGACAAGAACCCACCTCTGACCTGAGCTTTACTCCATATCATGACACCAGCTGCTTCTGTGCCCACTGTTTCTCTCTCTCTCTGACTTTTCTCCTCCCCCGTTTCCCCCTTGAATCCTACTTTGTTCTCTACTTCTTGTACCTTTAGATGTCCCTGGGGAGAGGTAGGTTCATATTCCTTCAGTGATTCCCTGCATGGTGAGCAGTCCTACACTTACAGGAACCGTTTTCCAGGGGGAGCTCAGCAATAGTCAAGGCTTCTCTATGCTCCCTCACTGGCACCCTTCAGCCCCCAAGTGTCCTTTCCCTGGACTCTTGAGCCCACCTCACCAGACTACCTGGGTTAACCTCACCTGGGGCGAACCTCCTGGTCAAGCAATGCATCAAGCCCCTCCAGAACAGCTTGTAAGGTCTCCAGGTGAGGCATCTTCATGAGGGCCCCTAGAGGAAGGCAGGTGAAGGGCCAGGTCTGTACCATTGCCTTCAGGGTCTTGCTGCATCTCCTAGCAAAGGCCTCCATGAACAGGCCTGGGTAGAGCTCGGTGGGCAGCTCCTTCAGAACAGAGATGTCCAATGCCTTGTTCCTCACCAAGCTCTGCCCAGCCAGTTCCAGGAGTCTGGGTGGGGCCTGGATGCTCATCCTGATGAATCTGCAATGAAAGGAATCCTGTGGAAACATGCAGGGAAAAGTCATCATTTTCAGGCCAAACTTGAGCAGCCCCATCTTCTGCCAGGGCCAAAGTCACTACTCTGGCTAAGGTAGAAGAATCTTTGTTTATCCCAATTCTACTATGCACTCAGTGGCCAAAAATCCGTAGCTCTGCACCTGCTGTCACCAGGAAGAACTTTCCACAAGCACTAAAGAGGGTAAGGTGGTCACTAGCCCATTCATTTCCATCCAGTGTTCCAGTGAATTCTGGTCTCACTGAGAAGTAGGTACTGGGAGCCACCTACAGGTAACCCCCACCCTTTATGGGGATTTAATTTATTATAATTCAAGGCCCTAGAACATTGGAAATGGGAATTTCATGTGGCCCAACACAACCTGCATTCTTAGTTCTTAAAATTAACCTGGCAGGGATAAATTAAGGGGTCATACCTAATATAGGTATCATTTGTTCCCATAGTAAGATTTTTAATGAGAAATTGTAAAAGCCTTGTTACAGTACTATGAAGCATTTGGAAATTAGAGATGTAAAATTCTAATTCAGATGTAGATTCCAGTGTACATTCCACATTCTTGCACATTTTTTCTTTTTCTTTTGTCTTTTTTTTTGGTTTCTTTTTTGAGACAGGGTCTCACTCTGTTGCCCTTGGTAGAGTGCAGAGGCATCGTCACAGCTCACAGCAACCTCAAACTCCTGACCTCAAGGGCTCCTTCCACCTTGGCCTCCCAGAGTTTTAGGATTACAGGCGTGAGCCACCACGCCCCGCCACTTACACATTTCTTAAACCATTCTGGGATGAGTCTAGGGGAGGAAATAGAGCTCATGTTCATAACAAAGACCCCACTCCTAAAAAAATTTT
The DNA here is from genome assembly GCA_963574885.1 of Lepilemur ruficaudatus. Lineage (NCBI taxonomy): Eukaryota > Metazoa > Chordata > Mammalia > Primates > Lepilemuridae > Lepilemur > Lepilemur ruficaudatus. The sequence continues at coordinate 10,547 of CAUYRT010053715.1, forward strand.
GTAGTATATTTTTTAAGTTTTTCATAAAAAATAAAGTCTAAATTCCAAATCCATGAAGCTGATGAATTATGTTTTAAGGGCACATAAACTAAATA
>CAUYRT010053717.1:0-20251 GCA_963574885.1 Lepilemur ruficaudatus
TGAGCAAGAGCAAGACCCCGTCTCTACTAAAAATAGAAACAAATTAATTGGCCAACTAAAAATATATATAGAAAAAAATTAGCCGGGCATGGTGGCGCATGCCTGTAGTCCCAGCTACTTGGGAGGCTGAGGCAGAAGGATTGCTTGAGCCCAGGAGTTTGAGGTTGCTGTGAGCTAGGCTGACGCCACAGCACTCACTCTAACCTAGGCAACAGAGTGAGACCCTGTCTCAAAAAAAAAAAAAAAAGTCTGCCTGCTCAGCACACAAGACCCAGGTGTCTGACCTTTACAAAGTCCACACTAACCAATTCCTCTGTGGATCTAGTCTCAGCGTCACCCAGACTCTGTTTTCAAGTAACAGAACATTTGGTTCTCAATTTCGGGTGTCTAAGATATAGCTTACTTTCTCCCACCCCCACCCCCGAATCTTTTCTGCCTCCCTCTAGTCTAATTTGCATGTAAATTATTTGGGAATGAATTTGGGAATGAATTTGGGAGCCATTAGTAGGGGAATAGAAAGCAGATGTGATGGGAAGGGGGATTGGTCATAGTGTGAATAAACTATAAATAGACAGGTTGAGAACCTCTTGTCTAAAATGCTTGGGACCAGAAGTGTTTTGGATTTTGATATTTTCTAATTTGGGAATATTCACATTATATACTTTCCAGTTCAGCATCCCTAATCTAAAAATCCAAAATCTGAAATGCTCCAATGAACATTTCCTTTGAGCATCATATCAGCACTCAAAAAATTTAGAATTTTTGGAGCATTTCAGATTTTGGATTTTCAGATTAGGGATACTCAACCTGTAGTAGGTTTAGGATGATACTAACATTCTAAGGTCAAAAGACCTAGCGACTCTATAGCCCGGGCAACAGAGTGAGACTCTGTCTCAAAAAAAAAAAAAAAAAAAAAAGACCTAGCGAGGGCTGGCAGGGGAACATGCAACTTTCCCTTCCCTGGGTACCACCTGAACACTCTTCCTGTCAAGGCCCCAAATTTTGTTCTAAATTGTGTGTGTGTGTGTGTTAATTTTATTTCTTTAGTTACATTCTAAGTTCCTCAGGACTTCTCCCCACACAGCCCCTTGCATAGTTCAAGTAATAATAAATCATTAAGTCCTTGATTTCAGGCATCTCCCAGTTTTCCATGTAGGAGGAGACTTAGAGGCAACAATTTGGTTGGAAGAGAAGTTTAGGGACTTTTCTTAAAGCACATTTCACAAATATGAGAAAATATCAGTTGTGTATATATAAGAATGGGTGGGGCTTATTGATCCCCCACATGTTATTCCTTATTATCATCAATTGATAGATAGATTGATTGATTGAAGAAGCAATGTTCCCAATGGCCAGAGCAGGCTGGAAGAAAAGAAAAGAAAAGAACATCTGTTAGGCTCCATTTCTTCTAATTCTGGGAGCATTTGATAAAAGCCTTTAGAGCCCCAGCATAAGAACTGGTCTCTGCTGGTAGAAGGTCTTCAGGAAAAGGAAGAGAATATTGTTAGAACCTGAACGCACCTTGGAAATAATGCAGTAGAACCACTTTATTTTCTAGAAGGTGAAACAGAGACCCAGAGAAGTAAAGTGATTTGTTCTTGACCGTACAGCTATTCAGTAAAACCAGGACTTCTGAGACCCACTGCCTTTTCCATAAACCAGTGGTTGTCAACCTTGGGGAGTTTTTAAAAAGCTACTATGACCAGATACATCCCAGACTAATTAAATCAGAACTCATGAAAATGAGGCCCAGACATCAGTATTTTTTTCAAGGCTTCCTACGGTTGAGAACTACTGCTCTCTTCTATGGGACCCCTGCCTCACTGTAGCTCAAAATGAGTATAGAAAAATTAATCGATCAATTTTAAAATATGTACTAAGTATCTACTGTGTACAAGGCACAGTGTTAAGTGGCAGTAGGGAAATTAGGTCAGGGAAAACAGGGAAGGTCATGGCCTAGGTTTCAAACTAACAGAAAAGACATAAGGAATAAGAAAATATGCCACCTTCTTCTAGCTCTCACCCCTCTTCCTTTTGACAATGGCAGATACTGCTAATTGGTTTTGGCACCCTTTTTCTCTGACCCAAATATAGTCTTATAAACCTTTTCAACCCAGGGCTCCAGGCAGATGTCACCTTTTGATCTCTTGGCACCTGATCTCTTGAACACCATTTGCTGTTCTTGGACAGATCATACATATATGGCTGGAGTTGGATGACTGAATAGGAGAGTAATAAAAATTAAACCAAGAAAGATACATTTACAGAAGGTCAAGGAAGGTCTTGCCTGTCAAGCAGTGATTTTGAACTTTATTTCATAGGCAACCGAGAGCTATTGACGTTTTCGCACGAGAGCATGTAGGTAAAATTAACCTGGTTACTGTGAAGGAAAGAGAGATTGCGGTTCATGAGACCAGATGCATAGCTGAATCCTCAGGATCCAAGGTGACAAGGATCTGGACATGAGGGGCCACGATGGGAATGGAGGAAAAGGGATAATCTGAGAGGCAATAAGAGAGAAGGATGGACAGGACTTCATGATGGATTAAGTGAAGCAGTGGAGAAGACAGTGAGAGAAGTCAGATGACTAGCAGGTTTGAGGACGGGGTGAGGGCGGAAATGATAATGACATTAGTGAAAAGAGAGGTCACTAGATTTAGTGGAGAGATCATCAAAGTGAGGTGTCCAGACATTTCACCCAGGGGAAAACCTGTCCTGAAGTGGCATCAGCGTACCTGGGTTCAGATTGCCGGCTCCACCATTCATCCACAGACTGAAATGGAAATGGAGCAAGCTTTTAAATTTGTCTCAGCTGTCTCTTCTGTAAAACAGGGATGTTGATATCAATAGTGATATCACAGGGCTATTTGGGGGATTAAGCGGGACGAGTGTGGCAGGGCTCGGTCAACACTCACACACCATGTGCAGGTAGTTCGTTATAGATTCTTCTGGCTCATTCACATGGATGGTGCTGGCCCTGGGGGACCAGAGACCAGGAGGGAGGCCAGGCCTGGAGACAGAAGCTTGGAAATATTCTCTGTGGAAAAGATAATTAAAGTTTGGGAACGGTTAAGACCTCTTAATGAGATGTCAAAAAGAGAATGGAGATCACCTAGACAGAATGTTGGAGAACACCACATTTTAAAATATTTTGTTTCCATCATAAAAGGAAAACAAACACTCCATCTAGTCTACTATCATCAAATACATTGTTAACATTTTATTATTTTTTTATTCTATGCTCTTTGCTTTTAATATAAACAATTATTTTTTAAGGGAGAATAAAAAAAGGAAAGAATGAACAAAACATTACAAAAAGAGTTGAAATAATCCCAACCACGGAGAGTAGTCATAATACATTTCTTTTTAGAAAAGTGAGAATAAAAGTCACAGGCTCCTACAAGTGGGAGAATTGTAAAGGTCGTCAAGTATAAACTTTTTGGTTTGTTTGTTTAGTCTACATTTATTAAATACCCATTATGTTTCAGGCCCTTGGCTAAGTGCTATCCATGCGATATATCACATGATACGGCCAGAAGTCCTATGAAGTAGATGTTATTCACCATCCATTTTACAGATGAGGAAACTGAGACTCAGACAGAGGTTTAGTGTCCTGACCCAGGTCACAGAGCCAGGCAGTGGCAAAGCCAGGTAAAGCCAAGTCTGTGACTTGAGAGCTCATGCTTTTAACCGCTGTGCCATCAGAGCCCTCGCCACTGTCCTTGACCCAGTAAAACTGGAGCTCTTCAGAAGGGATGGTTGAGGGTTGTGGCCCCGGGGGTGTGTCTGAGTCAGAAACATCTGGGAGTGGGCTGAGAAGTGAGTCTTCTGTGCAACAGAGCAAAAGAAAAAACATGTAGGAGACAATAACCATTGTTCATCTCTGTGTGAACATGTGGTGTGGGAGCAGAGGTGATAGGGGATTCCAAAGTCACGTAGAAGAGACTTGTGGCTGCCACCCTCTCCCATCACTCTCCCCCACCATGTCTTCTCTGAAATAACACTCTTTCTGGTTCTATCTCTGGCTCCTTCAGACAAGCAGTGCCCATTCATCTCATCCTGGAGGGACAGGGGCAGAGCTATATCAGCAGAGACGAGGAAGCTTTCCTCCACAGTGAGTCTAAATACTGAAACAGAAATCCCTGCTCCTTAATCATTTGGAGTAAACCTTGGGCCATGGCCCCTTTTCTTGCCAGCCTGAGCAATGCTGTGAAGAAAAGATGCCCTAGGGCCAGAGACTGGGGCAACACTCCCAGCCCCTACAGGCATCAGAAGAGCTGATAGAATTGCTTTTTCACAAACAGCTTTCCTGCCTCATTGGAAAGAAAGCCCTCTCCCCAGCTCTGCTCCAAGGCAGCCTCCTGCAGAGCATCCTCAGCATTGCCAAACTGTTCCCATGGCAACCAAGTAAGGGGCTTTTTGTTTTCCCCAGAAGGTTGAATCCTTCAACCAAAGGTAACTATTAGCTATTCCCCACAATCCACACTCCAACCCCCTACCCCTATTTGACAGCATGACTAGTTTTATAGTATGTATTTTTAAATGCAATTGAAAAAGGTAGATACTTGGAAACTGAGGCTGAAATGCTCAGGGAGGCAACTGGTCCAGTGGTTTCTCAGCAACCGCATGTCTGAACTGTGGATGTTAGTCTTGATTAGAGCAAAATTTATCAGAATCTGTAGGGAGAGCAGCAAGAGTCTCCCGGTGCAATAATGTGTGCTGAAGAAATCCAGGGGTTTTGAAAGCAAGAAATTTGGTTGGCATTACAGTGGGAAACACTCACCTGGACCCTCCATGGAGCATAAAGTGGCAATGCTTTTTCAAATGTCCCTTCCTTTCCAAGGCTATGACTCAAGATGACTGGTAGAAGTTTCTCAACTTCTTACATAACCTTGCATTTGTTAAGATGACCTGGCCCAGCAGTGACACACATCACTTCTACTTATACTCCTCTGATCATCATTCAGTCACATGGCCCTACCCTGATGTAAAGGTGTCTGGGAAATGTAGCCTCTGTCTGGTCAGCAACACCTCCCAGCAATAACTCTACACTATGGAAGGGGAGTCCAAATCTTTATTGGTCTCCAGCACATGTAGCTAGCATTTATACAACACATTATTTGCCAGCAATGTGCTAAGTATTATTTCATTTAATCTTCACAACAACCATGTAAGGTTATGATCCTCCTCCATGTGCAGTTGAAAAAACTGATTGTAGAAATGTAACTTAACCAATGCAAGGTTACGTAAGAAGTTGGTGGCAAATCCAAAATTTAAGCCATAACTCCAGAGCTCAAGCTCATAACTGCTATATTCTCCTGTTTTGAGCTTCTGGCATAAGGAACTACATCAGCCACTCAGTAGCCTGTGTGGTCTTCAGCAACTTACTTTTCCCTCTGGACCTTGGTTTTATCCTCTGTAAAATGAGGATGTTAAACAGGATAAGATCTGAGGTTGACCGCCAGCTGGGACATCGTAGGATTCTCAGATGGGTGGAGGCCCCCAGTGTTACTTGACCATAGCGAGGCCCTTTCAAAAGTTTTCTAATGCACCATAGAAACATGAAGCCTCACGGTGTCCATGTAGGGGAGAGCAAGTCAAAGTGTTCCCATTCACCTAATAAAGAAATCAATGTATAGAAAAAAGGGAGTGTTTTTCCCCTAAGCCCTCAAAGTGACTTAGGGATAGCCGTGGAAATAGGACTTTTTTTTGGATTTTTTTAGAGATGAGGGTCTCACTCTGTCACCCAGGCTGCAGTACAATGGCACAATCATAGCTTACTGTAAACCTGAGCTGCTGGGCTCAAGTGATCCTCCTGCCTTAGTCTCCTAAGTAGCTTGGGACTACACGTGTGTGCCACCACCATGCCTGGCTAATTTTTATTTTTATTTTTGTAGAGACAGGGTCTCAGCTATGTTGCCCAGGCTGGTCTTGAACTCCTGGCCCCAAGCAATCCTCCTGCCTTGCCCTCCCGAAGCACTGGGATGACAGGTGTCAGTCACCATGCCCAGCCAAAATAGGACTTTTTGTATAGTATTTTTGCAACCGAGGTGGAGGAAAAAACCCTGCTTCTGTGCCCAAAATGCTGGTTTCCTGAAACCAAAAGATGTCACATGGAAACAAATCATTCCCAACAAAAAATGTTTGCACTTCAACTGCAAGCAGTAGGACTTTAATGAGCAGCGCTCTGTAGATTTCTTGCATTGACATGTTCTTGAAGGGCTTGAGATATATGAATTACCCAGCATTACTTCTCCTTAGAGGTTTCAGATGGTAGTAGAGTGAACTCCAAACTCATGTTAGAATCAAATATTTAATGAAAGGAAAATCCCTGAACGACCTTATACAGCAAAGCTATATTTTACTGTGTACAGAGGAGACCAATTTTGTGTGTGCATGCACCTGCTTTGTCCTTGCTACCTACATCTTCTGATGCTTCCACCCACCCCACAGCATCCCAAGCCCCAACCTGGATTCCTCCTTCCCAAATCTGGAAGTAGGAGACATTCTCTGAACCTCTTATAATGTCTTTTGGAGGCCTTATATTGTGATATGTTGGACAGGTGGTTAAGAGACAGAAAGAGCATGACCAAAAGGATTTCTCATTTCATGTAGGGGTATATTTGCCATTAGTATGGGCATTCCTTCTTGGGAATGAATTGTTCTTCTAGAAGCAGGATGATCCCACAAAAGCTAGGAAGGAGGAACAAAGACTTGAGCTTAGACCTTACCACGGCCAGAGCTGCAGTGACTGAGTTCTAGGCAGATAAGGTTCAAGAGTAGCTTCAGAAGATCCAAGTTTTTATTGGGTAGGCTCCTCTGGAGTAAAGGTTCTTGTGTGTGCTTGTTCCAGAGTAAGATAGGAATGTGAGGAGTCAGAGGGTGAATGGCAACGGGGTGGAAAGCACGGAGCAGTTGGGATCTGCCTGTGGTAGCTAGGCCTAGGCAGCGCAGGCAGCTGGCTGGGGAATGACTAACACGGACGTCTTCCCTGTGCTTCCTCCATCTTAAAGGGCAGGATCTACGCAGGGATTCAGACATGTTGTTGGTTTGGAGACGCTTCTTTTTAATACCTTATTTTAAAATGCACCTGGAACTTATTTTAAGTAGGTGTGGTACGACACACAGACATGGAAATGCCTGTCAGGAAGGAAGAAGAAGTATTTATACTCACAGATCCCTTGAAAGGGGAGGCCCAGCACACCATGAAGAGCCACATGGGGATGCACCAGGGTAGGTCACAGGCAGAGGGAATGAGGGGAAGACACGGACAAGTGCCTCTCCTGTGGCTTCCGTGGGAAGGAATGGGAGAGGCAGGAGGAGCAGGCTTAGGGTTATCTAGTTTAAATAATTTCCACAAGCTTTGGGGTGTCTCTATTGCCTTGGTACCTGGTCCTGAGGCAATTAGGACAGGCAGATAGTGACCTGGGGTGTGGGGCCCATTGGAGTAGGTGGCTGGAAGTACGGGCTTCGGATTGGTTAATCCGTATGTGAAAAGCACAGGTGCAGGTCAGTCCTTTACCATCTTTAGAGATCTGCTGGCCCTAGGAGGGCAGTCTCTCCAGGGACAACAAGGCCCCAAATGTCAAAGCATCATAAAAATAACAGAAAATTAAAAAAAAAAAAACAACTTGATTGATTCATATCTGCAAGAGGTCTAGTTTTGGAGCAGCCCAAGGGAGTTGATAGTTGGTGTTGCAGGTCAGGTTTCCCAGAAACCAGATTCTGGGTTGGAGATTTGCAGAAGGAACTTCAACGCTCAGACTCAGCTCTCTGGCTCCACGCCCGTGGAGGAAGAGAAGGAAGCGCCACCTTCTCCAGCAAAGGAGAAGCTGGAATGCGATGCCGGCATGCAAAAGCCTCAGCGGATTCTGGTCCATGGCGAAGCTCAAGAGCACAGAGGGCCCTTCAGAAATGTCCCAAATTGGGGTAAGGAGTCAGGCCAGTCACTGGATGTGGGCTCCCCACCTCACCCCAGAAGGGACATGGGCTTCAGTGAGGGAGCCCTCTGTGCACAGGACACTCTAAGAGGGAGACTCAGTACGCTAGTTGCCAACACCCTCAGCAGCTGGAGGAAGAGGGCTTCAGTGCCTAAGGGGAACCCAGGCAGCACACCTCACGATCCACTGGAGCTGAGATGATGAGTCAATCTTAGAAGTAGTCTGGGTTCCATGCTGGGATTTCCTGGAAGACATGGGTCATTTTTTGTTGTTGTTGTTGTTGAGAGAGGGTCTCACTCTGTCACCTGGGCTAGACTGCAGTGGCGTCATCATAGCTCACAGCAACCTCAAACTCCTGGGCTCTAGCGATCTTCCTGCCTCAGCCTCCAGAGTAGCTGGGACTACAGGGGAATGCTACCACACCCAGCAAATTTTTCTATTTTTTGTAGAGACAGGGATCTTGCTCTTGCTCAAGCTGGTCTTAAACACCCAACCTCAAGCAGTCCTCCCACCTTGGCTTCCCAGAGTGCTAGGATTACAGGCCTGAGGCCCCACGCCTGGCCCTTTTATTTTCTCTTCAATCAAGCTATGTGTCTGAAGCTATGTGGTAAGATATCTCAATTTTCTGCTAAGGAAAAGCCACCAAACCAGATTGGTTTATTCATGTTGAAAAGTCTGAGAATCACAGGCATATTTTGTTGATGACTCGTCTCAGATAAAATTTATCTATTGGCAAGCTTGTGATATAGCAGTACCACTGCTAAAAATTCCAAGAGGAAAATCCAATCCACCGCATTTTCTTTCTCAGAGATTTGTTTTGCAAGGCAGACGTTCATCTGGTGCCCCTTCTGGACCTCCTGTGCAAGTGCCAGCTCCCTCTCAAGTGGAGGAGCAGCCGCCTTGCCAGAAAGGACAGCTGGGGCTCCCTTGTTTTGAGAGGAAGAAGACTTGGTGGAAATCCCTTGCTTGAGAGCCACAAATACAGGCATACGACTGTTTCCTTTTACCTTCCAGGTCCTATAAATCACAGGCTTACTGGTGTACCTGAGAACCAGTGATGAAGGGGGTGATGTGTCTGTCCACTTGTAAAGGCCTGTGCCAGCCAGAGCCTGCAGCAAGGCTATTGGCCAGCTTCCACTGAGTCTGGAAGTGCCACACTTCCTAGAGTCAGAATTGTCAGCCTGTACTTGCTGCTGGGCTCCACAGACCCTTCCCATTCTACCCTGCACACACACACACACACACACACACACACACACACGTGCACACACACCATGCAAAATAAACATAAGCCTAGGCATTCTTTTGAGAAACTTGGGCCTGACATTGGAAGATGTCCGATGTAAGTTTTGTTAAGAAGGTAAAGGGAGGTACAGTCTGGAGATGCTCTTTCAGGTGGCACAGGACCTCTGCTTCTTCCCTTCTGACAATGGGAAGGAAGTTTTTTTTATTGAATTCTACAGTGTTAAGGCTGGAATGTGCCTTGGGCATCCCCTGGTTCCACCCTCTCATTTTGCAAATCTGAGGCCTAGAAAGGTTTGGTAACTGGCCCCAGTTCAATTTACAGAGTTGCTAAGCAGAAGAGCCCAAATTAAGTCTTCCAGCCCGTTTGACCACTGGCTGTGTGATCAGCTGATCAGGTGCACTTACATGGTCGTTCATGCCACCCACCATCGCACCCTCCCTGAGAGCAGTAGCTTTTCCTTGCTCCCGCGGCTCTTCCCATCTCCTCTCCTTGTACACAGGCTGAGGAGTCCTAAGAGCAGCTTGCATTTAGCAGCACTTACTGTGTGCCAGGAATTGTGCTAAGTGCTTCTCATGAATTAATCCATTTATTCTTTATAATAACTTGTAAAGAAAGAGCCGTTATTGCACCTATTTTGCAGAAGAGAATATGGAGGTGCTGGGGGCTAAACCAAAGGAATTTGGGCTTTTAACCAGCACATGATCTCAAGCAAGTAGCCAGCAATGAAAAGGCTGGTATCCAGATTCATCTTTGCAAAAGATTATTTTCTCAGTAACTTATCAGAGGAAGGGGCTCCTTTCTTAAATTTTGGAGGGGCGGGGGAGTGGGGAAGAAAAGATGACCCAACCCAAAGCTTCATATAAGGAAAGCACACTGGACGCAGAGTTAAGTGCCGGCGTCTAGTCCTGAGTCTGCCACTGTCTTGCCGAGTGTTTCCTGTGTGTCCCTTATCTCCTGGGGCTTCAGGTTCTTCGTATGAGAAAAAAAAGGGTAGGGGTCTGCAGACAAGATGATCTTTTAGTGCCCTTAGAGCACTAGCGTTTTCAGAATCTATGAGTCTATATCCTTCAAATTATCTCTGCGTAGGGAATCTCCACACTCGTCCATCAGTACCATCAGTCCTGAGTCTATTCCCTGCATCTGCAAAACCCACTGCCTGGCCATGGGAGAGGCTGAGACAAGGAAGCACCCCCCCTTGGCCTCTGTGGAGCACACCCTCTCTCTCTCTCTCTCTCTCTCTCTCTCTCACACACACACACACACACACACACACACACACGCTCAAGAGAGGAGGAATCTGCACGTCTGAGTCTCCTCTGAGCATCTGCAGACTCCCAGCAGGGATTTGGCTTCCCTCTCAGGCAGCACAGCCCCACCGTAAATTCATTTGGGTTTTGCTTGCTATGATAATGCGTTCGGTGGAGGGGTTATATAATTGCAGAGTCGATGATAATCTCCAGGCCAATTTCAAGTCAAAGCTATTTTTAATGGAATTGCCAAAGGATGGTAGGGATGGGGGCAGGGAGAAGAGCTGGTTAGAGAGTGCTTTTTGAAGCCGGTATGTTCCCAACAATTTTGGCCTTTGCTTTTCTGAACTTGAATTTTCAGAGGGGAAATTGGAGAATGCTAATTAAATCAGAGTAGGGGGATGGGAGAGCTGGGTTCACCTTCTTGCACCTATATTTTTGGGGGGGATGCTGTTGTGTAAAAGATTACTGGGCTGAGAGCCGAGAGTCCTGAGTCTATTCCCAGTTCAGCCAAAGGCCCGCAATGTGCCCTTGAGCAAGCCTCTTCCCCTATCAATTTCTTCATCTGTAAACGAGAAGGTTGAACCAAAGGATCCTAATGTCCCTTCCAACTCTAAAGTCTTAGATTATCCTCAGATGTCAACAGTGCCAAAACCCCCGGGACTGTGAGCTATTATGTGGGTCCCAAAGGGTTAGTTTCTTCCTGTTTAACTTCTTTATTGTACCCAAGACTTCTCAGTTATTGTTGATAAAACTTCTCCTATCTGCCTAAGTATCTAAGAATGTAAGGGCTTTGTTTTACAAAGCGTCTTGGGCAGAAGGTCAAAGACATCTACCTTTCTGGGTTATGAATGCATCTAGGAAGGGCATGGTTTGAGTTATTCCCAATGTTGGGAGTTCATGAGGCTTTTCAGAGAAGAAAATTCCACTGACACTCAGGAACATCAGGAAAAACATGTGCCCTGTGCCACGATCAGGTTAGCCTGCTGAATTCTGATTTGACCTTGAACTTGCTGTAACTGAACAAGATAGGCAAGTGACCTAATGAAATGCTTTAAAATGTCTTGCTTCCTTTGGCACAAATGTGGCTTTCCAAACCAATTTTAAGCAATCCTGGCTCTATCTGTGCATGTTGATTTAGCCTGTGGTTATAGTGCTAACAATTTAGTGATTCACCTCATTTTTAATCTCCCTTCCCCTTTAGCAGGATCATTTTCTCTGTGTTAAGGGATCAACATTGAGGTAAGAATGGCTAAATAACAGCCTTTTTGGAATACAAATGACTTTATAAATAAAAGAAGATAAAGGAAGAAGTAGGAAGAGTTCTTAGCTTTGTTGCACTTAGCAAATGCCATATGCTTTCTCCCTGTGTACCGGTCAGGCAAATCATGGCATTGAGTCCAGTTCTAGATTCAGTCATGTGCTACATAATGATGCTTTGGTCAATGATAGACTGAATGCACAACAATAGTTCCATAAGATTATAAGACTATATTTTTACTGAACCTTTTCTATGTTTAATATATATAAATGCACAGACACTTAACACTGTGTTCCAATTGCCTGCCATATTCATGCTGTACAGGTTTGTAGCCTAGGTGTGTAGTAGACGGTTCCATCTAGGTTTGTGTAAGTACACTCTCTGATGTTTGCACAATGATGGAATTGCCTAATGATGCTTTTCCCAGAACATATCCCAGTCATTAAACGAGGTATGACAGTACTATATTTTAAGACCATGTTCAAGCTGAAGTCTCCATTGGGCATAAAGACAAGTGTACTTAATTGAATAGTGTCCCCAAAAAGTTAAAGTCCACCCAGGACCTCAGAATATAACCTTATTTAAATACAGGGTCTTTGCAGATGTCATAAGTTAAGATGAAGTCATACCGGAGTAGGGCGGGCCCCAATCCACTATGACTAGTGTCCTTATAAGAAGAGGAAAAGAGACACAGACACACAGTGAGGGCAGGAGGCCAGGTGAGGACAGAGACCTAGACTGGAGGGATCACCTACAAGCCGAGGAGCAGCAAGAACTGCCAGCAACCACAGCAACCCTTCTTCTTCTTAGGAAGAAGCAGGGAAGGATGCTCCCCTTGAGCCTTCAGAGAGAGGACAGCACTACCAATACTTTGATTCCAAACTTCTAACCTTCAGAAATGTGAGACTCTAAGTTTCTGTTGTTTCAAACCACCCAGCTTGTGGACTTTGTTTTGATGGCTCTAGGAAACTAATGTAATTCCACTGGGATAAAGAGGTGTCCAGGCAGCACAAGGAGAGAGCCAGAAACCCTCATTCTCTTCATTCCCACACCCAGGCATTGAGGTGACAGGAAGCTGTGGAGCCTGCGAATTGTCTGCACTGCAAATCCTGCTACCCAGTCCCACCCAGACACTCAGGGCTGTAGGTGACTGTCTATCCCATTCCCTCGGTGACTGTTCCAAACCTTTCTCACCTTTCTCAAGGCCCAGATCCACCCACTGCCTCACCCTCAACAGATGATTTACTCTGAGGCACTGACAGAGCATTCTTACCTTCTCTCCTCACCTCAGAGCCCTTGGTGCCTCCTGTGGCTGAGGGAAGTCGTGTAGCTCTTGAATTGAATAGCATCCCCCGAAAGTTACTTCAATTACCTTCACCTGTGCTGGAGACCCTGCCACCCTCTGGCCACTACAGGGGCCCTGCTTCATCAGCTCTTCCCACGCAGTGGCCGGACTCGGTCTCCCTCCCTCCCCCGGCCCCGTCCACTCTTAGTGCCTTTCTACAAGCAGGGCTTGGTCTCTCTTAATAAAACCAAACCAAACCAACAAACAAATGTACCTCTCAAACCACTACTTGATTTCCATTTACCTTCAGATTTCTTTACAGAATTGTTACTCATCTCAACTTCTGCTTCAGCAAATGTTTATAGACAGACTTCCGCCCACACCCCATATACCGATGCTCTCTTGAAAACCATCAAGGACTTTCTAAGTCAACAAGCCCAATAGTCTTCTCTCTACTAGTATTAAAGATATGAATATGGCAGATATACATTGCAAGCATCACCCATAGCCTCATTCTTGAACACAAAACTTGTGTGAGTCTTTGCAATTTTCCTTTCACATATACATATTTTCGTGTAGTGATCATGGTTTGTACGCTCTCTGCAGAATTTATCCCTGTGGACCACCCTCCTCTTGAAACTCTGGAACCTGCTTGGCCTCTGGTTCTCCTCCAACCTCTCTGACTATTCCTTCTCAATATCTTTGACTGGCTCTATTCCTCTACCCACTTTCTCTGGCCACCTTCTCTTCTCATCCTACTAGCCACCGATGGATCATCACACACACGGCTTCTATAATTTCAATTAACACCTGCAGGCCAAGGGCTCACAGTTTCCTATCCTCAGTCCAGACCTCCTTGCTAATCTCTAGAACCTTTTCTCCAACTGCTTACCCAGCAGTTCTGTCTTGATATCCAACAGACACCTCACTCTCAGCATGCCTAAAGCTGAACACATCATCTTTTTCCAAACACTCTTCCACTTCTATGCTGTTTCTCTCTGCACCTGGCCCCTCCGCTCACCCTGCTGCCCCCCCGAGTGAGCCGGGAGCCATCTTAGGGCCCTCCGTCTCCATCCCCACCTCAAGCCCACTCCTCTTCCTGAGCCCTTTTGCTGTCCACGCACCACTACTTCCCCAGACACTCTGAAGCCACTTTCAGGTCTGTCATCTCCACCACTCTGAAATCTAATTGGTGGTCTGGTCCTCTGGATTCTAGCCTCACACTGTCCCTCAAAACTCATTTTTGGGTTTGGTTTTATTTTTTCTTTTTACTCCTAATATCATCAAAGAGGCTTTCATTACATTCATCTAGACCACAGCAGTGGATTACTAACTAGTCCTTATGGCCTGTGTTCCCCTCTGAGCCAATGTCAACTTAAATGCTGATAGAAGAGATCTTCCCAAGTACTGCTTGAGGTCTGGGTTGGAGGGGGCTTGACTCCATCCTACTACAAAAACCAAATTCTTCTGCAGTAGCAGACTGGGGCTGGCCCACAGACACTCCTTGTGTGTACCTCCCACGTCACTCCTGTACTTCCTCTCTTGCTCAGTCCCTGGCACTCCGGATGTTCTTTGGCCTTTGTGCCTTAGCCCACTCCCCACCCCCACACAACCCTGCCTGTCAAAATCCAGGACTTATGTTAAAATGTGTCCCAAACCATCATTGCCATCATCACCACTGCCACCTTAGCGTTGTGTTTGAATAGTGTTTCACAGTTTCCAAAATGTGTCCACATGCACTTTTCAACTGAGCCTCACACAAAAACCCTACAGCTGAGAAGGGTGAGGATTTATTAGTCCTTCAACAGATGTGGAAACCAAGATCAGACAAGGTAAATTGCTAGCCAATATGTCACTGCCTTTGGATGCCTCTTTATATTTTTCTTGTCTCCCATGATATTCTTCCTCCTATTACGATTATTTCTACATTGGTCATATCTTTCCTTCTGTAGTGGGCCTTACTTATGGTAACAAATAATAAAAATAATAGTTTACCTTTGTATCACACTTGATGGTTTATAAAATGATTTCAAATTAAGCTGTAATCCCAGTGCTTTGAGAGGCTGAGGCAAGAAGATTGCTTGAGGCCAGGAGTTCAAGACCAGCTTGGGCAACATAGACAGATCTCATCTCTACAAAAAAATTAAAAATTAGCTGGGCATGGTAGTGCATGCCTATAGTCCCAGCTACTCGGGAGGCTGAGGTGGGAGGATCATTTGACTCCAGGAGTTCAAAGTTACAGTGAGCTGTGATCACACCACTGAACTCCAGCCTGGGTGACAGAGAAAGACCCTGTTTCTAAAAAATATTAAAAAAATAAAAATAAAGAGTGGCCCTTAATCCTCAAAATATTCATCACTTAAGCATAGTGATCCTCATTTTAAAATATAGGTTTGCTACTTGGGCTAACTGTTTTTGTTATAGTTGGAACAGGGCCTCATCCATGAAACAATTGCCGCATTTGTGGACTGCCACTGCGGCCTGAAAATCTAGCACTTGAAAATCTGACACACGAAAGAGTGAGAGTAGATTTAATCTGAGTATCTCCATATTGTAAAACTAAAACCAATGAGCGGACTTTAGAGGAAGGGAATGTGGACTTGATATAAAAACAACTTTACAACATTCAGAGCATCCTAATTCTACAACAGCTGAATTTTCAGCTTAGAGAGGAAAACTGATTTAAATAGAAAAGATATATGTAATTATAATTTGTGGAAAATGCTGTGATATAAAAGGGTGCTGAGATAGAAACCAATGGATGAACTTGAGGTTGAGAAGACCTCTTGACAAAGCAACATTTAGGTGAAGCTGAGCGAATAGTGGAAGTTAAGCAGGCAGGTATTGAGGAAAGAGCAACCTGGGCAGAGAGAGCATCATTTGCAAAGGCCCAGGGTGAAGAGGAGGCTGGTGAAGAAATGAAATGAACAAAGGCCAGCGTGGCAGGCTGGTGGTAGCGGTGGAGAAGCAGGCAAGGCCTCTTAGGCCACAGCGAGTAGTTTAGATTTCCTTCTCAATGTAATAGGAAACATGGAAGATTTAAGGCAATTTTGCATCCTAAAATAACGTCATGGCTATTTTAAAGCTAATTTTTCCAAGGATGGCAGATTCTTAAATAAACTCTTGTACACTTGGACCATACCACCATGAGCAGCAGCTGCTCTAATTCAGAGCAGGTCCTCCTGCCAAACACTGTGTGAGACAAAGCTCTGATTCATCAAGGGGACATTTTTCTCTGGGTGGAACCCACAGATCCATCTGAAGAAGTACCTGAGTCTAGGAGGAGATGAGGCAGCAAAAGAAGTCAGCCTGTTAGGAAAAGGATATTATAAGGATGAAAGGGGAGAAGAGGTGCAAGTCCTTTCCCCTAATCTGCCACAGCTGGGCTATGCAGAGGAGTCTGATTTCCCTGTTTCCATTCGGTGGCTGGAGACGGTTGGGAAGAGAATCTCAGACATAACCCCGAGTGCTCACCCAGCTGTTCAGTGAATTTTTACTGAGTCTCTATCGTGTGCCAGGCTGCACTGGGATATGACAGTGAATGAGGTGGGCAAAGCCCTTGCCATCGGAGAGCCCACCTCACAGTGGGCACGAGGGGGCTGAAAGCATCCCTAAGAGGAAATCATCATAAACACGTCCAAGAGAAGAAGGACGAAGGGCAAACACACGCACTGATGCCAAACATCTATCAGAGGCAGGAGAGGGAGGAAGTTTAAAACCTGACCTGAATGATGAGAGGAGGACTTTGGAAAGGAAAATAGAGAGGAAAGGCAAGGGAAATTATCTGGACAGCAAAATTTATCTGTTATGGCTGCAGTTCCAAATGTCCAGGCCGCAGACTGGTACCAGTCCGTGGCCTGTTAGGAACCGGGCTGCACAGCAGGAGGTGAGCATCGGGCTAGTGAGCGAAGCTTCATCTGTATTTACAGCTGCTCCCCATCACTCGCATCACCGCCTTAGCTCCGCCTCCCGTCAGATCAGCAGTGGCATTCGATTCTCACAGGAGCAAGGACCCTATTGTAAACTGCACGTGCGAGGGATCTATGTTGTGCGCTCCTTGTAAGAATCTAATGCCCGATGATCTGAGGTGGAACTGAAGTGGTGATACTAGCGCTGGGGAGTGGCTGCCAATGCAGATTATCATTAGCAGAGAAGTTTGACTGCACAATAAATGTAATCATCCCAAAACCATCCCCACCCCCATTCTGTGGAAAATTTGTCTTCCATGAACCAGTCCCTGGTACCAAAAAGGTGGGGGACCACTGTGCTATGGTACCTCACTCTCTAATCCTTTTCCTCCACAAATTTGAAAGGATTGCAGGGAGCGCCTGTTGGAGTCATTTCTGGGGTATATGAATGCACAGAAAGGAAGACTTCTGTTCTGAGTTTGCAACCTTCCCCATCTTTCATCCCTATTGTAGAAAGCAGCTTGTGTAAAAGGATGCGCTGTGGCCCTTTGAGCTGCTGTGATTGTGTTAGGACCCTACTGGACAGTGTTGGCGTGAATTAATCTACTGCAGCATCTCTACAAATCAAGAGGCTGTCTGGCTTCTACTGGAAATGTCTCAATGCTTTGTGCACAGGGCAAGCCCAATGTCTCCTTACCCTGAGACCGAAAATGCTTTGAGTATCCTTGCTGATGGGACCTGATGTATAGATGCATGTCTACAATCATGCAGTGGCTGCTGGAGACATTTATTATGACCTGAATGGGAAACATGCTATTCTATTCAAGGATTCTGATAAAAATTATCAGCCATAGTAGATGTATAAGGAGCCTGGTTTCACTGTGACTGACTAGAATTATCCTATTTTTAAAATTTCTATTTCACCTTTAGTCTGGGAAGCAAGCAGGAAGTTGCTCACCAAATGCTGTCATCAGAGTATGTTTATTTGGTTTTCTTAGAAGAGATATAAACCAATCAGCTTAAGTCATATTCTGTTGATGTCAGAACCAAAGGATCCACAATCTGGTCCCAACCTACCTTTTCAGCCTCAGCTCCTACCTATTCGTTGCTACCCTTGCTCTTCCAAACTTCTCGTGGGATGCTGAACTTGTTAACTTTGCTCAGACTGGTCCCTTTACTCTTCTCCACTCAGGGAGTTTTCGCTCATCTTTTGTGATCCAGCTGAAATCTCAGGGCTTCCGAAAATTCTTCCGGCCTCCCTACTGGAGAGCTGTTTTCTTTTGGGTTCCCATAGGTCAGGTCCTGTGCTTGGCACTGGGATACAAAGTCAAATACATAACATCTGTGTCTTCAGATCCTCACAATCTGGTAGGGAGGCAGACACAAGTAAATACACCACGTGCAACATCCAATAACAAAGGTATAAAAGGGAGTATGGAGGAAAGAATTTAATAGAATCGGATCAAATCAAACTGAACGTGGGTCCCAACTCTGAGATCTCCTATCACAATGAAGTCCCCAGTTTAGTGATGTCATATTTCCTTCCTGGCACTCTCCCAAGCACATTAGCCTTTGCCCTATTCTTAAATAAAAGTAATCACCATTCTCATTATAAGCAGCAGCAACCTGACCACCACCCTCATTATAAAATAATCAAAACAGAGTTAATGATGTGTGATATTTCCAAGCAAACATTGCACAAGATGATTATCCATATTAAAAAGATGATTCTTCACTTTCCAAAGGCACCTCTGAATACTAACATTCCTGTCACAAGAAAACCTGTGTCCAAGTTACAGGTATTACATATAGCTGTTTTTTTTCAAGAGTATTTCCTTTTCTCATAAAACAAAAAATGCATGTGAAAGTATTAGCACAAAGAGACTGCAAAATTAATTTGGCCAGATGTGAAATAAGATGCACATGCATCTTTTGTTTGTTTGTTTGTTTTATTGCATTGGTTAGACCTTTTGGTATGTTGAATAGGAGCGCTAAGAAGGGACATTCTTAGTCTGCTCCCAATTTTCTTTAATATGATGTTTTCTGTAATTTCTTCATAGATATCTTTTATCAGACTGAAGAATTTTGGTTTTATTTCTGTTTTCTGATAACACTTTGGGTTTTTCTTCTATGAATGGGTTTTGAACTTTGTTCATGTGTGTGTGTGTATGATCATATACTGAGATGATCATGTGGTTTTGTTTTTTAAGTTGTTAATATGATTTAATTATATTTACTGATTTTCAAATGCGAACCAAAGTTACGTTAGTGGGATAAGTCTTAACTTGATCATCGATATATTATCCCTTTTATATGCTGCTGGATTCAATCTGATACTATTTTGTTAAGGATATTTTGCATTTAATTTCATGAGAGACATTGGTCCCCAATTTTATTTTCTTATAAAGTTTTTGCAAAGGTTTAAGGTAGCAAGGTTATGCAAGCCTCACAAAATGAGTGGAGAATTACACTCTCTCCTTCATTTTCTGAAATAATTTTTATAACATTGAAATTATTTCTTCCTTAGATGGTCAATAGAATATACTAGTAAACCCATTTGGACTTAGAGTTTCCATGGGGGAAGGTTTTTGATAAAGAATACAATTTCTCTACTATATAGTACTTATATTTTCTTTTTTTTAGTTCAAAATATTAAGGGGGCACAAATGTTTTTGTTACATGAATACCTTTTGTAATGCTTAAGTCAGGGATTTTAGAGTGCCCATCACCCGAATAGTGTTCATTGCTCCCGATAGGTAAGTTTTTGCCCCTCCTCCCCACCTTCTTGATTTCCAATAACCTTTACATTTCTTTGTGACCACGTGTGCCCATCAATTAGCTCCCAATTTTCTATTAATATATCATCTCGTAACAATTTTAGTGAATCGTGTTTTTTAAAGAATTTTTCTGTGTCATTTAACTTATTAAATTTACTAGCATAAAGTCTTTTATAATATTCCTGTATTATCGTTTGAATGTCTATGGGATCTATACCAGTGTTCCCTCTCTCATTTTTTAAAAGAAGACTTGATAGAAGCTTATCAATTTTATTGATCTTTACATTTTGTCTTTGTTTATTTTCCCTATTGTTTGTGTATTTTACATTGTACCGATTCCTGTTCTTTAGTCTTTTCTTCCTTCTAGTTACTTCAGGTTTAATTTGCTCATCTTTTTCTGGCCTCTTGAGATGGAAATGGAGATCAATGATTTCAAAACTTCCTTCATAGCCGGGCGCGGTGGCTCACGCCTGTAATCCTAGCTCTCTGGGAGGCTGAGGCGGGCGGATCGCTCAAGGTCAGGAGTTCGAAACCAGCCTGAGCAAGAGTGAGACCCCGTCTCTACTATAAATAGAAAGAAAGAAATT